>JANDJT010000131.1:3442819-3464611 GCA_024331685.1 Stegophilus panzeri | reverse complement strand
ACACTTCCTGTATCGACTCCAGAGCACACAGACTCCAAGTTGTCTTCATATCGACAGGCAGTAATGCATGTCCCACCAAATAATCAATCTCAGTGGCGCTGGGCTAATTAGTGACTCGTCCCATTCCTTGTGTAAGTGGGCTGATCGAACACAAGCATTACAGTAATGTGTTTTGGGATCCATTTGCATTTATAAACAAGCAGGAAATCTGAGATACTTCATACGTGACTGTTTGTAGACTCATCAGAACTTGTCAAATTGACAAACATTGGTAATATTTCAGTACTTTATAAAAGATAATATATACTGTATTTGCGCATTTTAAAACAAATAGTTTTATTCTAATTTTTAAATAAAGTGGGGCATGGTGGCACAGCCAGTAGCACTGCTGCTTCACAGATTCAAGGTCCTGAGTTTTACATGTTCTTCCTGTGTCTTTGTGGGTTTCCTCTGCATTCTCTAGTTTATTCCCACTGTCCAAAATACATGCCAGTAGGAGGATTTGCAAGTCTAATTTGCCCATAGGTGTGAATGCCCTGCAGTTGGCGGGTGTCCTATCCGGGGTGTATATCTGGCTTACACCTGGCTTAAGTATTCCTGGGATAAGCTCCACAGAAACCCTAATTAGGATAAAAATGTTGACTGAAGATGAAAGAATGAATTAAGTAATTAATGATCTAACAATTTAACAATTGATTCCATGACAAAAAAACGCATGTAAGAGCTTTGCCAAATGTAGCTCAAAACAACATTTCTTTAAAATGAGATTACTTGGACCTAAAGCCGATATGGTATTCAGGAGCAATTTTACAATCTTTTGAACAAAAAGTAGGATGATTTCAAAATCAGAGAATGCATGAAACATTATGAGTAGGGATGTGAGAACTGGGAAACAAAAAAAATATATTAAACTGAAAAACTAAGACAAGTGACGCGACAATAAATATAGCTTCATTACACAGTTTCTTTTTTCTGAGTCTCATATTTATATTGACTGTACATATGACCACAGATACTTTCATACTGAAAGATATTAAAATCATGCAATCAAAAATAGATATTAAATAAATAGATAGATAACAAAGACGGCATACAATTATACTTGCTTATTTATGGAATAAATAGAGGCACAATCTGGGTGTGAGTAAGGTTTATTTAAGAATCCATGAAGGTTCTATTTTAAAATATTGAGAAATGGTTAGAGAATTCAGAATTAACATTTATTTGAAGATACATTTGATTAAATTGCTAGGAAAATTCAGTTTCAAGGAGGAAGCTTGGGAACTCAATCCTTTACAGATTATAATCTGTGGTTGTATTTCCATCTGTGTCAGCATCTGTCTCTATTTTTCTCTCCCTCCACACAGCCCAAAACACATAATTATAAATATTTGACAAACATAAGAATATAAGTAATAAGAATATTAGTTATAATATAACCAATAAGTACAATCTGGATAGACTCAGCATGGTACATTTGAAAACCATGTTTGCTAACTGCTACATATATACATTATAACTGCTACACTTATTGAGTGTGCAGAAATTTTCTAAATGCTTTAAATCAATAATTCAATAGATGATTTAGAAAAGTCTCTCAAACACTAGTTAGTAGGGTTCCCATCACTTTACTGGGAGCATATCAGAAGGGAAAAATCAAACACGGAAGAATGCAAAAAAATGTTGATTAAATAGTGGACAGCTACAGGCAGTCCTATTCTCTAGGCCTCATCTTATCGTCACAGTAGACATATGTGTCTCAAGTTTGTAATTTTGTGAGATTTATGATTTATCACATGACGTCGTATGACACAAACATCTGTGCTCATATGAATAGAACCCTGCTAAAATCTCATTGTCCAGCGTTAATACAAAGCTGTGCAGTTTTGTTTTAATGCGGCATGCAGATATTGTATTACAAATATAACCATGAGAAATTAATCCTGTCCCAAAAGTGCTTCAAGTAATTTTAGACCTACTTGGCTTCTTCAAGTTGTTCAGTGAACAGCTGGAAACAAATCATGCCTTGAAGGACACAGGGGGGAAAATGAGCGAACCTCTTGAATTGCCAATTGCACCTGACATTTTTATATTTAGTATACTCATTTGAAGCTGTTATTTAAGAGCAGTGGATGAGATTATTTATTTTGAGGAATTTAGGGATTGGTGCTGTTGATTTGGTTCACACTTGAGTTTGAATGACATTTCTACACCTTTCCTAGCAAATTGAATTGAGGAGGCAAACACAGCAGGGTTCAAAATAACCAAACCAAAATTATGTTGTTGTGAAGACACCAAGCATATAGACTAAACCCTAACCGAAGAACTATACAAAATGAGGGAGTACAATACTAATACAAATTTAGCACAGCACTGTTAATATGTGTGAGCATGCAAATATGCAGATGAGTCTTATCAATCTAAGTATTCTGTGATGAGATGGATTTGGCAGCCTTCCATTACAATTCATTACAGAAGCCTTTTGAACACTCCATTACAAAACTTCATTTCATTTAATTATGACTGGCACTAGTCATCACAAGCACATTGGATGCCACCTTTATTATTAGCTATTTGTCTCTCTCTTATCAGCCTAACACTTGTGTTTTGTTCCTCTTTCTCCCCAGAGATCTCTGTAGCACACTCGAGTCACACCGAGAGACGCTGTGGAGGTAATGATTTATGCAGTGTGTTACACACTTCCATTATACACCAGACGGACAAGTCAGAATGATTTTATATTATCACAGCCTTGTACATGTGAAATGTCGTGGCTCAGAGTGCAACACAGAAGACAACACACACCTACACAAAGTGCAAATAGTACAGTGTAAGACAAGAGCATACTCATTACTGTGAAAAGATGAACAGATTGACTATATTAGGGATTGTGACATAAATAATATATAACAGATATAGAAAATGAATATGGTGCAAGGATACATGAAAATCTTTTTTTTTTATTCTGTAATTCTTAACAGACTGAATTATTTATTCCAAATAATTCAGCAACAGGTTTTATGGCACTTCAAAAATATGCAGTGCATAGAGACATCAAATGCCATGAATAAAATAACAGATCATTTTCAGACTGTGCATAAACCTATTTCAGATAAGTGAGAGCTTCTGAATTTATTGACTCAGTAACAAGGTCATAGTTAACAAAAACTAAAACCATATATATTTTCATAAAATAAACTTAAAATAGTAATTGTATTAATTCGTTATTAATAATAATATATATCTCATGAGATATTCAAGGAAAAAAAAACACCTAAAGAAAAAAAAGGACCTAAAATAATATAAAAGTAGATATCATTACCTGTTTTATTTTTCACACAGCACTGGTCAAACTGGTGCTCTAGTGTAGAAAATTGCTTCTGGCAAGAAGAGAGTTATATTTCAAGAATGTTACCCAACATGCAATTTATATTCACTGTTTCTCCTCTAAAGGTCTGACACAAAAACTCACCCCACAATTTTCAATCTGTCTGCAGAATTAAAAAACCCTAAAAATGAAAGTAAAATAAAAGTCTAATAAATAAATAAATAAATAAATACCTCTAAAAACACATACTAACAAACTAAACTAATATTTAAATGAAAACTAAAAGAATTATTTATAACAAAGGGAGGTTTTTTTTCTTGCCACAGTCACCTCTGGCTTGCTTATTAGGGCTCTAAATGTACATCCAGATTGCTGTAAATCTGCTTTGTGACAATGTATACTTTTAAAAATGCTATAGAAATAACATTGACTGAAAATTACCTGAATTTAATTAGAACATGAAAAATCCCAGTGTATACATTTTTCACTTTTCAGTGAAGATTAGACTCCTGAGGTCTGCCTCGCAGACCTGCCTACCTCCTTATCTTTTAGCACACTGTTATCAGCCCCAAGACAGATAATAGGTACTGATAAATAGAAAAATAAAAGAAAGTACACCCTCCATCAATTCTATGTTTTTATTTATCAGCATCTATATAACAACTGCATGATCCTCCCCAACTTCTATAAACAGACAAAAAAAAAAAACCTTATGTGACAAAAAAACACAACAAATTTTTCCCCAAAAAGTAAAGCAACATTCAAAATAAGTGCACCCTTCCTAGTTCCACAATCATTAAGAGAGTAATTAGAGCCAGGTGTTACTAAAGAAATGCACAAGATTAATTAATCATCAAGTAGTGATGAAGTCATCAATCTGGGAAGGGTTATAAGGCC
Source organism: Stegophilus panzeri (assembly GCA_024331685.1). Lineage (NCBI taxonomy): Eukaryota > Metazoa > Chordata > Actinopteri > Siluriformes > Trichomycteridae > Stegophilus > Stegophilus panzeri. The sequence continues at coordinate 3,460,386 of JANDJT010000131.1, read as the reverse complement.
ATCTCCAAACAATTTAAAATTCACCAGTGAGAAGAGTTGTTCAGAGATATAAAGAAAAACCCAAGAGCTACATCAGGCCTCTGTAAACACATTAAATGTTTATATTCATGACAGCAATCAGAAATAGACCAAACAAGTACGGCTTTTAGGGAAGGAAAAAGCCCCTTCTCTCCAAAAAGCATAACATATGTTACAATATTGCATCTGAACAAACCACAAAAAATCTGAACAAACCACAATATCCTTTGGATTGATGAGACCAAGGTGGAGATGCTTGGTCATCATGCACAGTGCCATGTTTGATGAAAACCAAACACAGAGTATTGCCACAGACACCTCATACCAACTATTAAGCATGGTGGTGGAGGGGTAATTTGGTCTTGTTTTGCAGCCACAGGACCTGGAGTCATTGAGACAATGATGAAATCAACTTTGTACCAGGATGTTCTTGAGACAAATGTGAGGTCATCTGTCCATCTTAAGCTGGGCTGAAATTGGGTTATGCAATAGGACAGTGATCCCAAGCACACCAGGAAATGGACATCTGAATGGTTAAAGAAGAAAAAAACATGGTGTTGTAATGGCCAAGTCGAAATCCAGACCTCAAACCCATTGAAATGCTGTGGCTGTATCTTAAGATAGCTATGCATAAATAAACAATATGTCTTTTGTTAATCTCAGTGATGATCAATATAAATAATGCTGATGGAAAATAAGCAGCAAACACCCTTCTCATGTTTGGAGATCCTCCTGACAGCAGGTGTAGGCGCATAGATCTAGATGAAACAGAGGGATGTCACTAAAATCACCTTTCTGTCACCTTTTTGTCACTTCTATTTGTGTGTTAGAGAAACTGCAGGGTTTTATGTTACAAAATCTTTTTTGATTGGATTTTTGGACAGGGTTAATTCTGGATAAATTTAATTCACCATCTGCTCTGTTTCTTTGCACAGACTTCAACATATTCCACATGATTGCTGTGGGATTGAGCAGCTCCATTCTAGGCTGTTTGGTCACTCTACTGATCTACACCTACTGTCAAAGATATCAGCAGCAATCCCATGATGCAACAGTGATCCATCCCATTTCTGCTGCACCTCTTAACACCAGCATCACCAACCATATCAACAAACTGGACAAATATGATACAGTAGAAGCCATTAAGGTCAGTATGGCTCTCTGCTGCTCAGAGATAATGTAATACATCATGGTCCAAATGTCTGAGTCTAGTACCAAGAACTGTTTTGGTTCCATTAAATATCCTGAATATCCAGGTCATATATCATTTACTTAATTTTTCCAAATTGATGTTATGCCTTGTCTCAGAATCAAAATTACATGCTTTTAGCATCTTCCATCTTTATATCAGTTATTCAGGTAGAAGATTTCACTGACTATTCATAATAATCTATAGCTGTTATGTGCAGAAGTATGAGACGGGATGCAAATGTGGTTGCTCAGCATGTGTTTTATTAGGGTGAAGACAATCATAGTCGTAGTACATAAAACAATAAACTGGGATAAGCAATAATCACTTACACAGAAACAGGGAAATGGCTAAGAGCTTGATGATCCAAAAATGCATGATAAGTCTAATTAACTAATTAAGGGCTAAACATGGGAAAGCTGCACACATTAGGACAACAAACCAATGACATAACAGAGATGGAGTCAGTGGAGTAGAAACAAAACAATGGCACAAGGCAAAACAAACAGAAGCACATTCACATGCAAGGGACAAATGCTCTGAACCATGCAGCACTCTGAAAGGGGCAATCTGTGACAACCAATGAGTGAAATGTAAATTTGTTACCACATTATCCACAATGACCATTACAGTTTTGCACCCCAATGCAGTTTTGTTTTTAACTATTATTAAAACTTAGTAGTTTGTCATATAGAGATTCTCTGAAAACAGCATAGCACTCCTGGGACTTCAGAAAAACCCTGAGAACCATATCGTTTACAGGTAATAAAATCCTGGATATTATTTCCTGATGACATCACTAGAGCCAACTGAAATGACATTAAAAATAAGTGTTGTCAAACTGAAATGGAGTACTTGATTATTATTCTTTTCAAACAGTAAAAGAGGAAAAGACTAAATCATTCTAATAAATCAATAGAATATGTAAAAACAGCTGAATAAATGATGTATACTATATGACAGTAGTTTAAAATGTTCAGAAATGGCTTGAGGCTCAGAAGGTATCTTCTGAAGGTATTAGATTTTAACACATGGTTTAGTTCAAATAAAGCAACAGAAGGTTGTGTTTATGCTTATTCTTGTCTGCTCTGTTGCTGCACTGAATATGGGTTTCATTCGCAAACATTAAAATAATGCAATATTTGGGTATAATTAAGAAGAAATGCCTTCGATCAATAAGAATGCACCATTTGTGACTTAGTGGATCAAAAATCTTGTTTGTGCAACATTATTTGATTAAATATTATATTTTTGATAAAAGGTTATCTAACACCAGTCCTGTGTAGTGAACTCAGACATTTTGACCACACTGTAGATTTATACTGTTGGATCCAGTGTGTTCTTTGTGTGTCTCACTCTGTTGTTTCTGTCTAAAATTCATCATTCATACACTGCTTTCTCATAAGTGATTATCTTACCCTGACTTGTGCATTCAATGCTTGAAGATGATTATCTGATGTAAAAACAGAAGACCATTTTGCTTAGAGGTTGCTCAAACTATTGTTGCACATTCTTATCAATTTGATATTAGAGTATTTCACAGAGCATAAATCAAATTGATAGGAAATGTTTCTGTATTTTGCAAACACAATACAACAATTACGATGTGATTAGGATTCAGTCTTGGTAAATTAAAAGAGCTCCCTCTTATTGTAAGTTCTGACTATTGTGAAATTGCTTACAGTGTTTCATAACTATGGCTAATTATATTATACTGCATACTCTAGCAACCCGATAGCCACTTACAATATTAAGCAGTATTACAGTTGGTCATAATGAGTGAGTTTGACAGGCTATAAGGATAGAAAAATGGGGTAGAATGTATTAAGTTGTCATATAATGAGTTTTCATTAACGGAATGCTAAAATGTCCACTGCTAAAAACTTTTTTATGGTATTCAATAATGCGTTGCATGACTGAAAAAATGTATTTATATTTAAAAAATTATTGTTTAAATAATTTCTTTACAAAGCCTTATATGAATTAAAATCTGTGAACATCCAGTTGCTTTATTTATTTTTAAACTGACACCATATTCACATGTAAATAATTTGTAAATTGTAAATGTCTTCAGATTGTTAAAATTCAGTCTTGTCGATAGTATTGTTAAAGCTGCATTGCTAATGTTTAATTATCTTTGGGGGTTTTTTTGCTGCCAGCAGCCAATCAGAGCAAGCCTTGAGGCAGAACTGACTGACTGCTTAATCGCAGGAACCAATGAAAATAGGAGGCAGGGCTTATTCCATTTTTAAATAAATAAATAGACTTTTGATCTAGCATTCGTCTTACAAATGAATGGAAGCTAAAAGTTGAATAATAAGTATATAATATATAGTATAATAATACGCATATTGAAGGCTATAAGACATGATATACCAGATTTTGGAATCAGAAAACGTTCCGTTGTAAATGGAAATGAACAATGCTGATCTCAGTTTATGGCAAAATGGAAAGAAAAACTGAAACCAAATACCACCAGATGCCACACTGGATTTATCTACTTAAAGCAAAACACATCAGGCAGAAATTACACTTTTGGTCAGATCATTCATTTGTTTTATTTTTGGGTAAACTGCATATATAACTCTGTGGCTATTAGACTGTAATAATATAAAATGTTAAAAATCATGAAATATCTTTATTTTTGTGTTTGTCCATGCACAACCACTGCATTATCTGAAAGTTAGCAGCTTTGAAGAAGGCTTAAGCTCTGCCCAGTTCAAAATCATGCCATATCATATATCCCTAAAAGCTTGATTCCTGCTGTCTCAGTTTATGTGTCATTATACTATACACTCTGCATAAACTTTAAAACGAACACCTGTACACTTGCTCTTTTATGCAGTTATCCAAACAGCCAATCATGTAGCAGCAATCATGTGGCAGCAGCCCAATGCATAAAATCATGCAGATACAGGTCAAGAGCTTCAGTTAATGTTCACATAAAACATCAACAAGAATGGGGGGGGGTGTGACTTTAAATGTGGCATGGACTGGTTAGAGTGCCAGATGGACTGGTTAGAGTATTTCAGAAACTGCTGATTTCCAAAACACTGAGTAAGCAACAGTTCTCTTGTGGAAATGGCTTGTTGATAAGAGAGGTCCAGCCAGATTGGTTCAATCTGCCAGGAAGGATATAATAACTCATATAATCACTCTTTACAACTGTGGTGAGCAAAAAAGCATCTCAGCATGCACAAAACAGCAAACCTACCCCCAACCTCAAAGTTTGATGTGTTGTCCATTTTGAAATGCTTTTCTTCTCACCACAGTTGTAAAGAGTGCTTATTTGATTTAGCATAGACTTTTTGTCAGCTCAGTCTGGTCATTCTCCATTGATCTCTCTCATCAGCAAGGTACTTCAGTCTGCTGACCCTCCACTCACAGGATTTTTTTCCGCACCATTTTGTGTAAGCTGTTGTGTGTGAAATTCCCAAGAGATTAGCAGTTTATGAAATACTCAAACCAGCCCATCTGACACCAACAAACATGCTTCGGTTAAAGTCACAGAGATCACACTTTTTTCCTGTTTTGATGTTTGATGTGAAAATTAACTGAAGTTTTTTACTTATATATGCATGATTTTATGCATTATGTGGCTGCCATCTGATTGGCTAATTGAATAACTGCATAAATGAGCAGGTGTATGGGTGTTCCTATTAAAGTGGACGGTGAGTGTAGTTCTGCTTGCTAGTGGACTCATGTGTAAGTATCCAAATCAAAGGTGTTTTTACAGGATTAGTACAAAGGATTTAGTCCTGATTTCGCTCTGCTCCCTTCCTCTTCGCAGCCTGATGTTTCTGTACTATTGCCTTTGGATGACCACAGCATGCGCCAGGCTTTATCCACTAACACTGGTGTGACCCGACGCTTGGAGATTTTCTACTAACTCTCGATCAGCATATGTCCTCTCCTGCATCTGTCCTTCCCCTGTGATTCTCTCGTTCTCTGGCAGGTGTGCTCATGCATTTGTTCTTCAGGTTTTTCCATCTTTCATCTCATTCCACAGGGCTCAGCGCAACCAAGGCTTGTGAGAAGGCAGTGTGTATCATTTTTGCCTGTTCTGTGTCACTGCTGTTGTGAAATGAACACATCATTCATATGTTTTGTTGCTTGTTGCTCCACTTTTCACTTTCTGTTACACTGTTTGCAAAGTAAACAGGTGTCTGATCCAAGGTTTTTTCAGTTGTTTGCTTGACTCTGTTGTGTAGCATTTTTCTGTTTTCTGTCTGTCTAGTTTATTTAGACAGACATTCTTCATCTGATTAATATATTCAGATTATGATTTTGTATAAATTATCACAAATGATCAAACTGATATTGATACATATGTGTATCTATTGAAGATCTTTCCCAGAAGAGTGGGGGCTGTTATAATAGCAATTCTGTTATAGTAAAACTTCCTGTTAATGCCCAGTGTTTTGGAATGGGCACATATGGGTGAGATGGTCAGGTGTCCACACACCTTTGGCCATATAGTGTAACTAGGAGGACTAGAGAAACAAGGCAACTTGGAGGACTGGGAAATAAAGAAACTACAAATACTGTTAAAACAGTGCAACTATGAAGACCGAGAAAATCACAGAATAGCATAATTAGATAATTACATGGACTGGAAGACTAGAGAAACAAGGCAACTAGATGGAATAGAGATCTAGATAAATTATTGAAGTAGCAGGCTGGGGAAATTGAGGAACTCAGGAACTGCTTTGAAATACATCATAAAATACGTAACAGAGTAACTCTACAAACATGGGCGTATGTATACTAATTAATGAGACATAAGAAAAATGAACAAGTAGAAATACTAATTATGTAATGAGTAGCATAGGAATGAGGAAAAACAGGAAGTAAACTGGTCTAGCAGATGGTAGGTTCCCAATCAACAGTAATATTTCCCTAGTTCCCCAATTCTGTGGTTCCTCTGGATCCCTCATTTCCTTAGTCCTCCTAGCTTCACACATGGCCTCCAAACTGTCACAAAGTCTTATTAGAAATGTTCCTTCGTGTTCAATGATTCTCAAAATGGCCAACATTCTAATAAGAACACTAACGAGACAACTCAACAGAATTATGGTATAGCCTTACAAATGGGTCATACTTTATCTTTGCCCAAAAATGTTGCCTACCTAGGCTGTCTCTTCTTAAGTGGTTTGTAGTGGTAGTGACTATATTTTGATGTGTACATGCTAAGAATAATGTCCGTATAATGCAGAGCTGTTTATTGACACTACTCACTAATAGACCTATTCACCTTTCACCAGTTTATTTGATTTATTTTTCTTTTTTATATATATATATATATATATATATTTTTTTTTTTTTTGTTGTTTGTTTGTTTGTTTATTGCATCATTTTATATTCTTTTAGTATTTACCTGTAGTGGTGTTTGAGAATGTTTTCCTTTTGCTTTGTGACGACTTTTAATCTAGAAATGATAAATCATGTAAAGTCTCATTCAGTGCACTTCTCTCTCATTCGCAGGCTTTCAACAAGAACAACTTGATCCTGGAGGAAAGAAATAAATACTTTAATCCCCAATTAGCTGGAAAAACCTACACCAATGCCTATTTCATGGACGTCAACACCTACGATGACTATTAATCACATTTTTATGACCAGCACTGCTTAATTTGCAATTCCACTACCGTGAACAGTTCATGGAGTCTGTTTTTTTCCCCTCATGGCTTGCATTGCTGTATGATGTTTTATGTGGGACCATTTTAACATCACACATCAGTAAACCCCCATCAAAACATATTCAGCTCTAACAAGGTGTGTGGACATTACTGCATAAACTCAACTATGAACAGCAAAAGGATATCTCCTTTTAAAAAACTGTTTAAAAAAAACTTTGAGAGGTGATCTGATCCCTCTGTAAACTTTCTAGGAAAGACCTTTGGGCTAGGGGTTGGTACTCTTTGCATGATTTTCATCTTTTTATTTCATTCGTTTGCATTGCATGGTTGATCGCGCTCCAGCAGACCAGGTCATGTCCTCAATGAGCAGATTGACCCTTGACAGCTTTGTCTGCTGTGCTGAATCAGCAGCGACCCCGTGCCTCCCACATTGGTGCCCAGAATATTTGCCTGCCTGAAAAAAACAAGTGTAGATACTTTGGTGTCTGGCAAATATGTTTATCTGCTCAAGCTAATACCAGTGATGGGAATATCTGTGGGTTTAATTTTTTGTCTTGTACAGTACATTCATCATAAAGTGTACATCTGTGTAGCTTTTGTAGACCAAACTCTTATAATGCTTGTTGTTTCGTCCAACTGTAATTCATTAACTTTAAAAAGAGAATTTAACATTTAAAAACAAACACACTAACACCTTTTTATAACAGTAATTCTTTGCTAATTTGAATACTAAGATCATATTTATGTTCAGATGTTTAGAACAAGATGTCATAACTCCATCATAAACTTATATTTTCTAAAAGGGACACTAATGTTTTTCTCCATCATCAAAAAGTAACTTCATTGCTTCATGATGATAACCAAATTGGTGCTGTATTTTCCAGACTATAAGATGCATTTTTTTCTTTGCCCTCTAGTAGGTACTTTCTTGCATTGTATGTTATAGAAATCTGCAGTTTGTTCTGAAATGTTTTGTTATTGTAATGTGTCCATTTGTTTGTGTATTTATGGTAGCCCCACTACTGTAGTTCTTACAGTAGACTGTATTTCTGTTTGTTAAACTATGCTTTTCTTTATTTTGTCTATTGGTACATGCAGAAGAGAAACTAAACACTAGAAGGCCACTAAAGTGTCATCTCAAAGGTGTTTACAGAAAGATAATCATTTTTTTTCAACTAAGCATACAGAATTTAGACCAGCATCTAACACTCTGGAGCGACTTATTGTCTGGAAACTATGGTAATGCAGTAATCAGTGCTGGGATATCTGTTGGGTTAAATTTCTACTAATTGTTTTTTGTTTGGTTTTTTTATGCAAAAGTTCTGTTTACTTGTTTTAATGTGCATAAATTAAAACAGCTTCATACAGCTCAGTGTTTCAGTGACTCAGTGTTTCAGTAAACCGCAGTGAGACTCCAAGCCATGATGGATGGCAATTCTTACAGAGTTGGGATGCGTGAAGGATACTTTGCGGTGACGTCGATCCTGTTTTGTTTGACATTGTTATGCACAGGAGCACTGTTCTCTGTCAACCTTCAACCCGATGGGCTGATGTGTTTAGAGGGTAATCGAGTGTGTGCAATTAATCAACTCCCACAGCGTGTGAGCAGCATTGGAGTGCTGATATGGCTGATTCCAGTGCAGCTTCAACAGGCGAAGGAATCGATCAGTGTTTATCTTGAGCTGACGTTTGCTGGAGTTGAAATTACTGTCAACGTCCCTCAGGGTCTCACTGTATTTGGGAAGGTGTTAGTGTCTTGTACTATGGAGAGGGATGTACGTTCTGCCCCATTTACACCAATGTGACAGTATGCAAACATTCTCACAAAGGACTGGCGTACAACCTGAAGCTGACCTTCTTTCTAGATTATACCTCAAAAGAAGTTCAGCTTCAGTCGTATGCCAGTCCTTTGAGAGAATGATTGCGTGCACACACACATTTTCATTCACCTTGCAAATATATAGACATAGACCCTGTCTAGATGTTTGACACAGGGTATGTTTCCACTAAGTATGTATCCACAATCAGGTGTCCAGTATATCAGTGATATCAATATAGCATTCATTGGTTGGTGCATTCAGGGTTATGGTGGATCCAGAGCCTATCCTCGGAACACTGGATGCAAAGCAGGGACACGATCAAGATATTTAGCACACAAAATTCTCTTATCATAGGAATGTCATGGCTGCATTTGATTTGGAAGGAGGGTGTACCAGCAATTAGCCAGCAATTTTGGGCAGAATTTTTTCTTCTGAAAAAAGTCTGTCTCATTTGGGATGCAGCATGACTAAAATAAGTGATGACCTACAATGAAGCAGAAGCATCAATGAGTTTAAATTATGGTTTAAATTATGTAAACATTTATTAAAGTGTATGTCATTAAGGTAAACATGGTCATTCTCAAAACAATTTTGGGATATTATAAGTAAGATATAATGACCCATGTTCATCAATGTTACACAGAAACAAGCACAGATTTGAGTATCTGTAATGAATAAATCTATGCCACATTCATGAAACTAGAATTGACATTGTAGACGATTGTTAAATATCAAACAAGTGGTGATTTAGCTTCAGCTGCATGGAAACAAGCTCCTTTATTTATATGTCATATGCAATACTGATGATCCTCAGCTCAAGTTACTGTCTGTGTGGAGTTTTGCATGCTCTTCCTGTGTCCACATGGGTTTCATCCAACTTCCAAAACATACTGGTAAGTGGATTATGCTAAATTGTCCCTAGGTTTGAATTTGTGTGTGCGCACATGGTGAACTGAGAAGTATCAGGTCCTATCCAGCGTGTATTCCTGCCTCATGGCCTGGTTTTATGGGATAGGCTCCAGATCCAACCCAACCCTCGTTAAGATAAAGCAGTTCCTGAAGATGAATGAATGAAAGAATGATGAATTCATCACACCCCAATTTTCCTGCTTACACATCTAATTTACATGAAATATATGAACCAATATTAGAAAAGATATCCAAGATCCAAGAAAAGAAGTAAATGGAAAGGGGAAATTCAGTGAAGCCGAGTCAGAATGCTTATGAATGAGGTTTCTACAAATAAAGGTGATCTTTCTGATATAGCACAATCTTTTTTTTTTTTTTTTTTTTTTTTTTTTAAATAAAGAGGTTAGACGCCAAAATCAGGTCCAAAAAATGTTAACGTTTTCCAACTTCCCCTGAGGGTAGCTCAGTGATCTCTATTTATAGTTTTTCTATTCATTTCAGAGCTGGATCAGAATTAATTAAAGGCATATTTAATTAAAGCTTTTTATAAATGTATAAATATAGCCAAGTTCCCACACTGAAACAAATCCTTACTTCAAACTAACTACTAAAATGAATCAAATGGAATAACCTGAATAAAAAATATGCAATGGTATCCAAGTGTCCTTGAATAACAGGCGTGTGAACCTCAGCCCAATGCCTCTTGTATACAAATGCACTTATTACTCAGTTGAATAACTAGTGCACTAATAAAAATCCACATCTACACTCACTAGATTTAGATTTGATCTTCATTTGGGCTGATAATTTTCAGCTTGCTTTACTGACACATCCGTAACCTGTCATCAGCAGTGGTTGAGAAGGTGCATGCATGTGAAATACAGTTGCTTTGTGAATAAGATGGATTATTTACTCAATCACCTTTTTCCTCAACATGCCTAAATTAAACAAAAGGACACAGGACAGAAACATACGTTTAGTGTTATAACTTATATTAAGATGAAGCATGAAGCCAGCAGATCATTACAGACTTAAAATGTTTAAAAATGGCCTGTTATGGCAGAGTGTGTAATAGTTTGCCCCATATCATTTTTATTATGCCATCAATGAGACCCTGTGACATAATGCATTGCTCAACCAATACAGTTCAATTGTCAAGCTACTGATAGATGTTAGACATCTAATATCAGCAGTCACTGCTTTAGACTTGTTCATTTCATGTAGTGTAGGTATCATGTTCCCATGTTAGATGTCAAAATATCTGACCACAGCTGTGTTTTATTGAAATGTCAGTTTCAGTGGTGTAATCCATTTTGGAGCAGTTGAGTTGGCAGTTTATTAAATATGAAATAGGGGTGCCCAAAAACTTGTTCTTTGTGTATATTTCTCTCTCTCTTGCCAGTTTTTTTTATTTATTTTTTTTATTTTATTTTATTTATTTTTTTTTACAACATTTCTGAACATACCTTAAGGGAAATATGTATAGGTATTCATTTAAAGATGGATGGTATAAAAGGTTACATGTCAAATGTACAGCTACTTTCTCTCACCTGTACAGTATGCACTCTAATACTCATGGCACTACAAATATCAATAAAATAGCAATCTATAACTACTCATACATATTCCATGAGTAAACAGACCATACATTTCACTGAGATAACGTAAACATAAAAGAAATCAAGCTGGCTCTGTTGATTGTTGTCAAGGTCAGAACTGACTGATGTCTTATCAACATTGCCTCAGCTTTGCACATTCATAAGAAATACTCTTGTTCCAACTGGTGTGTATAGTACAGATGCACCAAAATGTCAAATAGGCACTGGAAAAAGTGCCAATGTGTCATTAATATCGGTGTCCTGTTAAACATGTAAATCTAAATAGCTATATATATATATATATATATATATATATATATATATACTCAGCCAAAAAAAGAAATGGCCCTGTATTTTAAAGAATCCAAATAAGCTTTACAGATTTTTATTGAAAAGTGTTTAAACTTTAAACAATGTTTTTCATGCTTGTTCAATGAACCATAAACAATTATTGCACATGCACCTGTGGAATAGTCCTTAAAACACTAACAGTTTACAGGTAATAGACAATTAAGGTCACAGTTACAATAACTTAGGACACTAAAGAGACCTTTCCACTGACTCTGAAAAACACCAGAAGAAAGATTCCTGTGGTGCCTGCTCACCTGTGTGAACATGTCATAGGCCTGCTGCAGGGAGGCATGAGGACTGCAGATGTGGCCAGAGCAATAAACTGCATGTCTGTAATGTAAGACGCCTAATACAGTGCTAAAGGGAGACAAGAAGGACAGCTGATCGTCCTTGCAGTGGAAAATTACATGTAGCCGTGTGTCCCCCCTAGACGTGATCGAGAACTTGCAAATGCCTTGGTAGAAGAGTGGAGTAACATCTCACAGCTAGAACTGACAAATCTGGTGCAGTCCATGAGGATGAGATGCACTGTAGTACTTAAAGCAGCTGGCAGCTTGACCCCCTCAGCTTATTGATATATAGTGGCACACATATTTAACAAAGATATATATATTTTTTTATAAACCTGCATTTTGTTTGCAATTGTTTGATATCCATGAGAGCAGACTATTTTTGTTCATTTTTTTAAAGAAAATTTTAAGAAAGGTTAAACAAACAATAAAGACAATTGTTCATAGCCTTCTTCTTTCATAGCTCATATTTACCAAGGGTGCCAATACCTTAAAATCCACCATGAAATACTTCAAGAAATACTAGCTGAAGCTTTTAGATTGACCTGCACAGTCCCCTCACTCGTTCGTCATTAAAAATATATGTAAGTAGATGTTGTGCATGCAAGATGGCCCAAGAATCTCAGAAATACAAGCATCCTGCAAGGAAGAGTGGGTGAAACATCCTAAAACAAGAATAGAAAGACTCCTAGCTGGCTATAAATAGCATTTGCAAGCTGTAATCTGCCAAAGGGGGTGTTACAAAGTAATGACAGGTGTCCAAAACTTTGAACATGCCATGATTACTATTAAATTTTTTAAGTTTATCAAATATAAAGCAACTGTGCATTTATATTTTCAGAAAAAAATGCAATTCTTCAAAAATAGTTTGCTGCAGAGGTTGTTTACTTCTATTCACTTTAAACTTTTGCAAACAACTGTAAACACAAGTATGTAAAAAAGCAATTCCTGTAATAAGCCTTCTAATTAGTTACCAGCTTTTTGATATAACTGTACTAATGATGCCTTCGTCTGCTCTCAGAATTATTGTAAATAAATGTGAGTTTTGATACCCAAATGTTCTACTTTTACTGTTTGCATTATGTATGGGCCTATACTGTTTATTTTTACAACAAAGAGAGTATGCCAAAATAGACACAGCCAACTAACTAGTTAATTTTAGCGGTGTATCTGAACATGCACACACACACAAAAATTATTATAACCTCATGATCATATGAAGGCAGCAACAGTTTACTTTCTCACTTCTGAAGTGTGATGGCCAGTAGAGTGTTAACTGTATTAAAATGAGACAGTGTTCATTACACTGACAGAAACGTGAAAGTGTTTTTGTATTGCCGTGCACACACACACACACACACACACACACACACACACACATACACACACACACATTTAGGTCTACAATGGCAGTGCTTGTGTAAGCTACGTTCATGCAAACAACATTCACTGACACATCACTAACATTCACTGACACTAAATACTGACACATCCATATTTTTGTGTAGCTAGTTATAGTTTTGTTGTTTAGTTAACTATAGGTTTATTTGTCCTTTTGGATCTACCCAACTGCACCTTTTATTGTCTAGATATAGCTAACTACTTATGTAGCTATAAAAGCTAAGGCTAACCACTGGAGGTGGCTAGATTAGGACAAAAAAAGTTACTTTTACTAGGTAACATCAACTAGTTAACTGTGTGGCTATATTGCCTCATGTTTATTGCCAATTTCATCAGTGCCAACAAATTGTACCTTGAAAAAACCTTGTAAACGTTTTCAAAAATTAGTCCAGTCACCTAAATATTTTGAAATAACTTAGATCACAAAGCCCATTTTTAAATATCAGACTGACATTGTGTCTGTGGCTTTACTTTTGATGATACATCCATCAGCACAAAACGGCTTTAATTCTGTCTTCCTTGTTTGACATCTCATCTGGCAGCAATTATCTATGCTTCATTGATGATGGCTCCTTCTGTCCTTGGAGGCAAAGAAAAGGAAGAAAATTGGCTTTATAAAATCTAGCCTTGTTTCAGAAATAAAACTCTACACTACTGAGTTAGGCTGAGGTCATGTCGGGCACTGGTAAGGACCCTGGCTCACTACACATTGGGATACTAATAACTCAATTTCCGGTGACACAACTAAGTACTCGCACTGTAAAACAATAAAATAAATAAATAAAAATAAAAACTTAAAAATATGAAAATTTATATATCATATAAATAATAAAGCTTAATCACATGCATTTCTGTCATTGTTCTTAAAGCAGGATTGTAGGCTTGTGGATTTTTTAAAAATCATTAAACACTTAAAAGCTATTAGACTCTTACAAACCATGTATAGAATGTCAAATAAAGTAAAAAATCGCTAACGTAATCATTTGAGATTACGTTAATAATAACAAGCTATGTACATTTGTAGAGGGAAATTGGCTGAGAGGCTTCAGAAAACATGATGTCATTTCCAGTAAAGGAACATAGTGAGCATCGATGCTCCCTGGTTTTTGCATGGTGCATTGTGGGATTTTTTAGGGAGTGAACGTTCCAGTGCACTGAAAGATTTTGCGATTGAGACAGCCCTTAAAATGGCCAACTCCCTGATCAGTGCCCTGACTACTGAACTGATTTGAGACACACCCAATGTATATAATTTATAAGCAGGAAGTGACCTGGAAGTGCTAGATTAGAACTCAGAGGAGGGAGACCTCTACTGATAGGGAGGTGTAATGCCCCAGGCTGATGCAATATTGTAAATAGCTTAAATATAAGCTCATAGCTGTCATTACAGTTCTGAAATCTCCTACCAAAAAATCCTACAAAAAAAGATGGTGTGCAATAAACAGTGGACAACCTTAGTCATCACACATAAGCCAGGTTTGTCCTGTATGAAAAAGCACATTGTAAAATAATTTTTTGGTCGTGACTTAACCTCAGTGATCTTAGGATGCATAATGTGACATGCTTTACAGGTGGCTGAATTAGTGCCACTGCAACCAAAGACAGCTGACGAAAGTTCTGGCAATATCAGAAATTCTTGAGTAAAATGTCAGAGTGTAACGTCTTAAAGTCACCAATAGGAGGACAGCATAGGATGACATCAAGCTCAAGTGAAAGCTACAAATATGGTAGTGACTACGGAGAAACTTAAACGAAACATGCTGATACAGTAGAAAGAAAAAATCCTTATTACTTAAATCTATCGTTAGAGGTTCTTCATCATATAATCTGATACTGAGAACATTATAGAACTTATCCAAGATTCTATTGTGATCATCTGGTACAGTGTAGCAAGTAATAATCTTAAAAGCCCACTGTAATCACACAGTGCACCTGGCTTTACAGAGACATTAGGATCATTGCAATTTAACCTGCACAAACTTATTCTCAGCATGAACTTTTATTGGTATATTTTCTTGTCAGCTTAAGAATCAATTAATCAATGAATGAATTCAGACCCAGAGGAAAGAAAGCATAGTATTGGGTGAATAACGGAGACAGGAGCATGTCTGAGCCAGGATGAGGATATTCATCCCCTCCAAAACATCTGGCTCTGCAGGTGCAAACCACCCTGCAGGATTCAGCTGCAGGAAGTCTGAGCTGCGTGCCAATCTCCAATCACGTCCTGACACGTTTAATTAGCAGCTGCACTGTCCGATTTGCTCTCGTTTGTTCAGCTCTGAATCAAAACAGTTGTGTTCTGCCATGTCCAGTGCTTCAGCGCCAACTCTCTACATCTAAGAGCTCTTTGACGACTCCGAACTCTTGAAACATTGTCAATGAAAGGGTTGTTATAGAGCTTTCAGCTGTCATTCATAATTAGCACACTAAATTGCACAAAGGCAGTCAGTGTGGGTGAAGATGATGAAAAGTCTGAATAGAATAAGAAATACATTCATTGTAATAAGTCTCGCTGAAATGAGTTGATCACGACATCTGATAATAATTAGTGTGGATTGTTATTTAAATTGAATTCAAATGTTCTCCATGTTCTGGTGGATGCATCAATAATTCAATATTTTTTTTGCTATAGCACTTACAGAAATTATGATAAATACACAGCACCTTAAATGTCCAGTCTAACTTGATGGTTTTGCATATATCAACTTCACGTAATCAAAATGGATTATTTTAAATGTTATTTAAGATTGTGTAACAACTACTGTAGCTATTTCAGGTTTCTTTGTATGACTCTACAGTATTTGGGCATGTTCATCTAGTTCTAGTGCTAGCATTCTCCACATTCCATGTACAAAACATAAAAATAGTGATGAAATATATGCAGCCATTTGCTTTTTGTCAGTTTTTTGTTTGTTTTTGTTGTTTTTTTAACTGTTTTTTTTTTTTTTACTTTTACTGCCATGTTGCTGTTACACTGTTAAACTAATGATTGTAGATTTATTCTATTTTTATACACTTTATTATATATTCTTATATTTTATATTGTTATTTTCATCTTTCTGTCAATGCTATTATTCATTGCATCATCATTACTTGTTTATATTAATGTTTTATTTATCTATTTTTTTATTTTACACTATAAAGAACTTTGAGCTGCATTTAAATGTATGAAAGGTGCTAAATTAATACATTTATTTTATTATTATTATTATTATTATTATTGTTGTTGTTATTATTAGGGGGTCAAGCACCAAAGGTGCACCCTACTGTTATTCTATCTTTTCTTCTTCTTCTTCTTCTTCTTCTTCTTCTTCTGCTGGCTATAATGTCTAGAGCAGCCCATAGAACTGTCTGGTAAAAAGTTGTGAAATTTGGCACACTGATTGAGGAGTGTCTAACATTCTGACCAAATTTCGTCTAAGTGCTGCCAACGCTGTTACTAGCGTTGTGCCACCAGCAGGTGAAATTTGGGCCTAATTTTGAAGTATGTTTATGGTCATAACTTTTGGACCATGTGTCCAAAGTTTAAGAGCCATCCCTGGATTCCCTGGGTCAAGATAAGTTCAACACACCCTATGATGTCAATTTGTGCCTAATTAGATTTTCCGACATCTTGATTTTTTTTAAAACCACTACTCCTTTTTCACAGTTTTCACAACTCCTCACACAAATTTCATCCAATCATCAACAATTTTGGCACACATCATCTTCAGAATAAACCTCACAAAAGCATTATTATTATAATGCCAAGTTCTGTATATATGATCTATCGTAACATTTGCCCAGAGTTCTCAGGACAATTTTCAAATATCCAGGATTGGCATCATGTCTGGATTTGTGTTGTTACATCCTAAATAAAATTAAATATAGTCATGATTGAATTAAGAGTGAGGAATGTAGGCAAAGCCTTAAATCACAATAATTTCAACACATTTGCATGTGTTCTATTATAACAGTCGTGTACTGTATACTGCAATAACACAAACCAAAGAACATGTACCAAAAGTAAATAAATAGGAAAAAATTAAGAGGTGCTGCAACACAAACCAGTCTAGCAGTAGTGTAAAAGTATTAATTTTGCGGATAGGTGTGGATGTGAGAGACCCACAGCCCCTAATTTACATCTTGGTAGCGGAACACAATGGCTGGTTTATGCTGAACAAATCCACAATAGCACCAGATAATTACGGTTGCTGTGGTAGTGCCTTGGCACCATGTTACTGTCAGTCATGGCATTGTGTGTATTAACATTTTCATCACAGAGACCAGGGGCGGATTTAGTGATTTGGGGGCCCTAGGCAAAATATAGGAATGGGGCCCTCATTTCAGTGTTTTAACATCGATATTTAAAT
>JANDJT010000131.1:3420016-3442719 GCA_024331685.1 Stegophilus panzeri | reverse complement strand
AATAGAGAAACATAAATGCTATTTAAACATATTTATTTGAAGTAGCACTGAACAGATATCAAATCATATTTGTAAAATAGGCAAACAGAAACAGAAGAACAGTGTGACAAAGAATATAAAACAATCAGGATAGCATGTTAGCTAGTCAGGGGCATCATCTGGGTGCAGTGTAGGAGAGCTGCACCTCTCAGTTGTACAACTCCTGAATCAGGACTGAAACTTTATTTTTTAACACTAATATGAATCCACATCTAATAATTTTACCCCCAAAAAATAGATCACTATGACTACTACTTCTTTTACTAATACTACTACTACTAATAATAATAATCATAATCATAATAATAATAATAATAATAATAACAACAATAATAATAACAATAATAATAATAATAAATTTTATTTTCTAACATTAATATTATGAAATTAATCTTGATATTAGACCTATATTAATAAATCAGTCTATTTCACTACAACCACAAACCAAGGGAAAACAATAAGTCGCTGTATGGTACAGTATGACAGCAGCTTATTAAAATATTCTTGTTTTTTCATAAAATTGTGGTAATATTTAAACATATTTATTTGACGTTGCACTGAACATGAATCCATATCTGAACGGCACAATATCACGTGACATTAAACTCACATATGATCATGTCTGCAGAGTTCAGAGTTTCATTTGGAGAGAGAGAGAGAGAGAGAGAGAGAGAGAGAGAATGAATGAACCCAATGCCAACCTTTGTCTAATGATAAAGTCCATGTCCATCTTCTGTGACATTAAACTCACATATGTGACGTGACATTAAACTCACATATGATCATGTCTGCAGAGTTCAGAGTTTCATTTGGAGAGAGAGAGAGAGAGAGAGAGAGAGAGAGAGAATGAATGAACCCAATGCCAACCTTTGCCTAATGATAAAGTCCATGTCCATCTTCGTCCGTCTTCATTCAGGTAGTATTATTCTCTGCAACATGTCTTATGTGCAGCAGTTTTATTACCAGTAACATTTTAAGGTAAATACATCCACTGCTTTTTTTCCCTCGACTCATGGTAAAATGGTAAATGAAAATCTGTAACTGAAAAATTCATGCCGGTGTATCATTTATGACAACATACCTCCCACCTCCACTTCTGGGTCCTCATATTCTGACATTTCATTGAGCAGGGTTGAATTTTTGTGCATATGAGGTGCTCTGAATTAGCTGTCACATGTGACTGACATCTTATCTGTAGTGTGACGTTACTGGCTGATCAACTGCTAAAAAACTGATAAATTGTTCCATGGAGCTTCTTATACTCATCTTAAGTGAAGAAAAATACGAGAATAAAGGTGTGTGCATGTTATTTAGAAAATTTGTGTTTCTATATTGTTTTATAACTGATTTAAATGTCAGTCTTTATCCTTCTGTGGGATTTATAATACCTTTCTATTAATCCTTCATCAGTTATTGCTTGCAACAAAAACAAATTGCAACATTTTTGTAAGAAGCAGAAAAAAAAGGGTTTAATGGGTTCTTACAAAGACTACAAACATATAGATAGGCTCACTGAAACTTGGCGAGCTAAAGACTGAAAAAAGACCAGGGTTGCATCCGAAATTGCATACTATTCTACTTCTCAGTAGGAGAGAAACAGTAGGCGAAAAATACCTGGCTGGCATACTGCTTCCGGCGAGATTTTGCAGTATCAACCAATGGACACTACATGAGTGGAAAAATCCCATAATGCAACGGGACTAGTGAGGACGAGCTCAAAATAAAATCGCAGAAGACAGCGTGTCGGCTCTTTTTAACTATTAAACATTGTGTAACAGGACTTGTTTAACAATACAAGAATAAATTGTTAAATTGTTGAAGGGTTAAACAAGAAAACAGTTGTCACAGCATTTGCAACATTTTTTTGCTAATGGCAAAAAAGATAACGGCAATGAATTTACCTCAGCCTGTTGACACTGCCCACATTAAATTGATAATTCACTTAACTTTCCCGGCATGGTGGTCCCTTTAAGAGTTTGTGTTTATGATGATGTCAAAGGTCACATGACAATGCCAACATGGCAAATGTAGTATGTCTGTGATTGTATTCATACTACACACACACACATACTGATTAGTACATACTGTTTCAACGTCCATGCCGTAGGTACTGCATCGAATGCAATACGTTCTGTCACAGTATGCAATTTTGGACGCAGCCCAGGTGATGTTTATCCAATCTTTAACTGTCCAGTTTTGGTGATCCTGTGCCCACTGTAGTCTCAGATTCCTGTTCTTGGCTGACAGGAGTGAAACCCAATGAGGTTTTCTGTTGTTGTAGCCCATCCGTTTCAAAATTTTACATGCTGTGTGTTCTGAAATGCTTTTCTGCTCACCATGGTTGTATAAGAATGGTTATTTGAGTTATCATTAGCCGTCCTGTCAGTTCAATCCAGTCTAGCCATTCTTCTCTGAACTCACTCATCAAGAACTGACACTCACTGAATGTTTTTGCTTTTTGCACCATTCTGTGTAATCTCTAGAGATTGTTGTGGATGAAAATTCCAGGAGATCAGCAGTTTCTGAAATACTTAAACTAGCCTGTCTTGCACCAACAACCATGCCACAGTTACAGTCACTGAGATCACATTTTTCCTCCATTCTGATGTTCAATGTGGACAATGACTGCTCTTGACCTGTATCTGCATGATTTTATGAATTGTATTGCTTACACATGATTGGCTGATTGGATGATTCCTTCAATGAGCAGGGGTATTGATTATGCTAGTAAAGAGGTTGGTGAGTGTGTTTTTGAATTATATTGCCATTATTTAATTTCATAAACTGGTGAAATGCATATGACATCAAAATAAATCAAACACAGAAACACAATTCAGAAAGGTAAGCTAATATTTGTGCAGTCTTTCTAAATAATCATTAAGCATGGGCCATGACATCATATTCTCAAGAAGCACATGGATTAAGGACTAGAGAGTATGTCTCTTTTCCTAAATATTTGTAAAAATGGCAAACCTGTTTCAAGAGTGGATTAATTGACTGTCAACACTGTTACATAAGTATTATTGCTTCAGATTTTTACAAGAAATTTGACTAAACGTTATGTATATGAAATTGCATTTATAAAGATACCATGTACTGAGTAGTTTCTTGGCCTCCATGTTGAATATAGGCCCAAAAGTAAGTTACCTGTCAACTGTGTTACCCAGTAAACAGTTACCCAGGTAACAAAGATGACATTTTATAAGATAAGATAAGAAAAGATAAACTTTATTGATCCCACATTGGGGAAATTCCCTTGTTCAATTACAGCAGCTCAATTACACAAAAAACAGATAGGAAAGAATACACATTAAATAGGCATAGCATTGAGGGGGGGGAGTATCTAAAAATATATACAATAGGAATAGAAAAATAAGAATAAAAGTAGTAAAAAAATAATAATAATGGTAATATTTACACTATGAATACCTCAATGTATCTACAGATGTATACAAATTTGAATATATACATATGAGTAACACAGTGTTTATATACATAAATGGATAAATGGATTATTGCACAGTTAACAATAGAGGGGTGAGCAACAAATAATAATAATAATGTGTAGGTTGATGATGCAAAACAACTAGCAGTGTTACATTATGTTGTTTTTGCATTAAAGAGTCTGACTGCTGTAGGGATGAAGGACCTGCGGTAACGCTCTTTCTTGCACTGAGGGTGCAGCAGTCTGCATATGTTTGTACAAATATTAAGAGTTGTTTACAGATGTTCCATTTAAAAATGCATAATTTGTAAGATAACATTTAAAAGAATTACTCAACACTAGTTGAGCAGTCATTTAGAAAAAATGTTAAATTGTGTGAAGGCCGTTAAATGGGATATTTAATATATTACTATTTAATATTTAAATGGGATAACTTTCTTGTCACGTGATTTCTTCATATTCTATTTGACAACTACACCGATCAGTCATAACATTAAAACCACTGACTGGTGAAGTGAATAACATTGATTATCTCATTACAATGGCACCTGTCAAAGGGTGGGATATTAGGCAGCAGGTGAACAGTCACTTCTTGAAGCTGATGTGTTGGAAGCAGGAAAAATGTGCAAGCGTAAGGATCTGAGTGATTTTTGATAAGGGCCAAATTGTGATGGCTAGATTACTGGGTCAGATTATCTCCAAATGGCAGGTCTTGTGGGGTGTTCCTGGTATGCAGTCAGTGGTTAGTACCTACAGTACCAAAAGTGGTCCAAGGAAGGACAACCGGTGAATCAGCAACAGGGTCATGGGTGCCCAAGGCTCACTGATGCTCATGGGAGCGATGGCTAGCCTATTTCGTCTGATCCCACAGATGAGCTGAAATTGCTGAATAGCACAAATTGCTGAAAAAGTTAATGCTGCCTATGATAGAAAGGTGTCAAACACACACTGCATCACAGCTTGCTCCATAAGGGGCTACGTAGCCACAGAGAGTGCCCCTGCTGACCTCTGTCCACTTCTGAAAGTGCCTACAATGGGCACATGAGCATCAGAACTGGACCATGGAGCAATGAAGAAGGTGGCCTGGTCTGATTAATCACGTTTTCTTTTACATCATGTGGATGGCCAGGTGTGTGTGCGCCACTTACCTGGGGAAGAGATGACACCAGAATGCAATTAGGGGAGAAGGCAAGCCGGTGGAGGAAGTGTGATGCTCTGTGCAATGTTCTGTTGGGAAAGCTTGGTTTCTGGCATTCAAGTGGATGTTACTTTGACACATACCACCTACCTAAACACTGTTGCAGACCAAGTACACCCCTTCATGGCAATGGTATTCCCTAATGGCAGTGGTCTCTTTCAGCAGGATCATGTACCCTGCCACACTGCAAAAATTGTTCAGGAATGGTTTGAGGAACATGTTCAAGGTGTTGACTTGGCCTCCAAATTCCCCAGAGCCGATTTAGCATCTGTGGGATGTGCTAGACAAACAAGTCCGATCCATGGAGGCTCAACCTCACAACTTACAGGACTTTTTTGTGGAGTCCATGCCTCGACAGGTCAGAGCTGTTTTGGCGGCACAAGGGGGACCTACACAATATTAGGCAGGTCGTTTTAATGTTAGACTTTTCAGTGAGCACAATAAATGGAAATTATTTTATTTAAGGACTTGTTCAGCAACCAGCTCAATAACAAATAAATAAAAACAATTGTCCCTTGCTCATTTTGCTACTCTATATTCTCATGTCCAGTCAACTGTGTTAGCTGAAACTATGTTTCCGTATGGTCAACTGTGTTACTGTTTAGTTTTTCATTTTCAAAAATACTCAGTTGAATACTGTACAATATGTATAGTCTCAATAGAT
Organism: Stegophilus panzeri; assembly: GCA_024331685.1. Lineage (NCBI taxonomy): Eukaryota > Metazoa > Chordata > Actinopteri > Siluriformes > Trichomycteridae > Stegophilus > Stegophilus panzeri. The sequence continues at coordinate 3,437,373 of JANDJT010000131.1, read as the reverse complement.
TACCAGTGTCCTTCGTCCCCCAGGGTAGTTTTCTTCCAGAACAACATATATAAATTTGACTTGCTTGAGAAAATGCGAGGACCACTGAATTACTTTTGTGAAATTAGAGAGGTATTATGCCTCCAAATATGTTTTCCTTAAAGTGTTAATGATCACAATTGTTATTTTTGGTAAGTGGTTAATCTATCAAATTGGTGGCTATTTAAATTCTAGGTATTTTTGCAAGCTGTGAAAACTTATTTATTTTGTCCGTAACATAGTTGACCAGAATATAGCTAGCATCTCTGCTTTTTGAAAAAAAATATATCCAAATATAAAATGACCCATATAAGGACTCTCAGCGCACTGATTCAAGTGCAAAGTATATACCTTTATATATGGTATTATATACAGGTATATATGGTATTATAATGCATTATATTATATACAGTATTGTACCAGTTGTCATCAAGCCTTTTTATCTTCTCCTTTAATGTTTTCTCAATTCTGATTTTTGCCTTTCCTTGTCCATGTTGTTTGCACATTGCCTGACCATTGCCTGTTCTACAACTTTGTTTCTATCTCACGTATTGGATCTTGCTTGAAGCTTTCTGAATAAAGCTGTTGTGTAAATACCACAGGCTGGATCTGGCTTATAACACACAGTTACCGCACATTTAAAGACAGTAAATTAATACAAGTGACAATGCTAGCTAGATTCATATCATGCCTTTTTATATGTATTTGTTTAATACTTTTATTAGGGTTGTTGTGAGATTAGTGCCCTTCCAAAAGAACCCAAGTACTCATTCACTCCCTCTGTGGTGTAGTTGAGTTGATGAAAAAACCCCAAAATGCTCTTCTTAAATTACTAGAAATCAAATTCTGTTTACAATGTTAAAGCACAACCTTATTAGCCAACCAAGCCACCTGAGAGCCAAGATTTGTACATTAAAAATACTTTTGGTATCATGTGTTAATAAATCCTCTTTCTATTTTTGGAGGACAAAAGCAATATTTAATTCTGAAAACCTCTGTACACAACCAGAGTGGTGAAACGGTCTTGGGAGAACAAGATGGCCCTAGACTTTGTGAACTCTCAAGCATGTCTGACATAATGTTGTTCTGTTGTGGTGTAATTCATCGTCACTTCAATTTCTTGCATAACTGATTGCATTACAGAATATGGTGTGATGACATGAATGACACATGGACTGCTTTACTTAGAAGGACAAAAAAAACACCTTAATTTCCAATTATGGCACTTAAAAGCCTGTGAGCCATCACTGAGTTCAAAAAAGAATGCAACTTTTCATTGCAGTCATCAGTCAATGGCAAATGCCAGCTGGGTTTTCACATCAGTCTCAATGTCATTTCATAAGGGAGGCTAAATACAAAATTAACAAGCAAGCTGTCTTAACTCTGAACATGGGTTAGCATCACCCTGAACATGACCTCTCCATATGAAAGCTGATATATAAACTCTGGATCACAGCCTTCATCAGTGCTTCGTCTTATCACTAGCCAGGTCATAAATAGTAGGAGCAGTATAGCACCATGTGACACAGTATATGCAGAGCTGTCTCAAATCACATACTTATGTACTATTCTACATAGTTATTACTACTAACATTTATTATTAATACTACATTTCCTCTTTTCCCATTACAGTTAATGTAAGAATTTTCAAAACCTCTAATGAAGCCTTCCTACCAACCAAAAGGACATACCTGCATGCATACCTCTCTTCTGGATTTTCTAGGTTAGTAAATGCTTTGAATGTAAGGTTACCATTTTCCTTTCATGACAACAAAATTAAATTTGCTACTGTATAAAATAAGAATCTGGGATTGTTTTTGTTGTTTTCTATTAAGGTGGAGAAATATGCTAAGCTATCAGCACTAAGAGCCTTTCTATAGCTAAGGCAGCTCTCTTTCTATGCAATTTGGAGTACTTGTCTCAGAAGTATTTACATGTATTGTATGTTCTAATTTTCAACTGGTCTGTTTTAAGGTGTGCCTGTGAATGTTATGCCAGGTTGCTAGTTTTTTTGTCTCTAATAATTTTTTTACATTATCTAGAGTGTACTGCAATGTTGACTAAGTATTCAGTCACCTGATTGAGTTCTGTGGGGTCAGACGCTGAATCAGTCAAGGTCTCTGGGAAATTTTCAGTAAAACAATGTACAGTAGCTGGGGGGCATGGTGGCTTAGTGGTTAGCATGTTTGCTTCACATCTCCCGGGTTGGGGGCCCGAATCCCGCCTCCTCCCTTTGTGCATGTAGTTTGCATGTTCTACCCGTGTTTTGGGGGTTTCCTCTGGGTACTCTGGTTTCCTCCCCAAATCCAAAGACATGCATTGTTTGGCATTTCCAAATTATCCGTAGTGTGTGAATGTGTGTGTGATTGTGCTCTGGATTGGCATCCCATCCAGGGTGTCCCGTGCCTTGTGCCACGAGTTCCCTGGGATAGGCTTCAGGCTCCCCCCAACCCTGTGTAGGATAAGTGGTATGGAAGATGGATGGATTATATGCTGGACACAGAAGCAAGGCAAAGAACATATATTATGAATAAGACACACTTTAATTTAGAAGAGATTATGATTTGAGATAATTAAACTGGGTTAGTGCGAAGTGTGTTTTCTATATTTAATCTAATTGTCATTATTAAATCATGAGTATGCACTGAGTACTGCTGTACTGAGAGGACTATTATGTTATGGGCCCTGATTAACCCCCACTGAATCTAGTATTGGCACAAATGCATGATCTTGTGGACTATCAAAATCAATCAATCAAAATCAGTAGAATGCAGCACTTTTTTGAATGGGGTGGATACCATCCTGCCCTAAAAGGCCAGTCTTGCCCTAAAAAATACTCTAATTATCTATAAATCCTACATTGTATTCAGAGAACCACCAATACATATAGCAGTTCAGTTCCATGCCGCATTGGGATGCTATAGTATCGGAAGATGCCTTTACTAATTTATATACTTTTGCAATGTTAGCCTTAACGACGAACTGATAAAGGTGTATTTAGTTAGCTCACAATTAACAACTATCTTTGAAAACTTATGCTTGTGTTAGACCCTAAGATTACCTGCTATGCCTGGTGCCCAGGCTCCCGGTATGCATCTAACTAAATTTCATGTTCCATAGAATAGAGTGTCCCATAACCAAAGCTCTTTCAGCAAACTTCTCAGTGAGTGCTTCAATGAGGAGCACAAACCTGTCTCAGATAGGTGAGAGGGGTGATCCACAATGCTGGTGGCTTTGCAGAAGCAGCGGCTGTTGTAAGAGACATTGATGGTGGATAGAGAGACCCTGATGATCTGTTCGCACAATCCACTGTAGGGTCTTGCAAGCAGAGACTGTGCATTTCCTGTACCAGACAGTGACACAGCAGGTCAGGACACACTCCATTGTCCCTCTGTAGAAGGTGGGGATGATGGCAGGGGGAGTTTGGCTCTTTTCAGCCTCTGCAGGAAGTGGTTGTGGTGCTGGGCCTTCTTGGCTATGTAGGTGGTGTTGAGAATCCAGGAGAGGTCCTCAGTCATGTGCATACCAAAAAACTTTGGAGTTTTTGATTCTCTCCACAGTTGTTTCCTTGATGTGTCTACTCGGATCCTTTTGAAGTGGACAATCATCTCTTTAGTCTTATCAACATTAAGAGATACATAGTTACCTCTATACCATTGTGCGAGCTCCTTCACCTCCTCCCTGTATGCTGACTTATCATTGTTGCTGATGAGGCCCACAGCTGTAGTGTTATCAGCAAACTTGATGATTTGATGATTTGAACAGTACTTTGCAGTACCCTCCTGAGTCAGCAGAGTAAACAGCATTGGACTGAGCACACAGCCCTGGGGAGCACCAGTTTTCAGTGTGGTGGTGCAGGAGGTGGTGTTGCCAATACTGATGGGGTGGGGTCTCATGGTCAAGTTATTGTTGTGGGATGATTGTGTTGAATGTTGAATTGAAATCTATTAACAGAATCCTTACATAATAGTCAATTTTGTCCAGGTGAGTGAGAGAGAGGAGGATAGTAGCAGATATGGTGTCCTCTGTTGAGCAGTTAAGACAGTAGGTGTGAGATGGGTCCAGTGTGGTGGGTAGACTGCTTGAAGCACTTTATGATTTTCGGTGTTAGTGCAACAGGCTGCATTCAGGCAGGGCACAGACAATTTCTTCGGCATAGGGATGATGGTGGTTCTCTTGAACCATACGGGGATGGCTGCTTGGCTCAGGGAAATGCTGAAGATGTCTGTAAGGACATCTGCAAGCTGATCAGCACATTCCCTGAGCATCTGGCTCGGTATATTTTCAGGATCTGCAGCTTTCTCTGGATTAATTCTGAACAGAGTTTTCCTGATGTGTACTGCAGACAGACTTCATCAGTGGGAGCTGGGACAGTCTTCCCGGTGGCATGTTGTTCTGTGCTTTGAACCATGCATAGAAGTCATTCAGCGCGAGGTGTCATTCTCAAAGACAAGTGATGCAGTTTTGTAGTCTGTGATGGTCTGAATACCCTGAATAGCACATATGCCTTGTGTCCTTAGTGGTTATGCCTATCTGATAGCCCGGGACAGTAAAAATGCTATTACTAATGACAGAAGAAGAATGACTAAACATCCTGCATTCAACACACTGAACAAGCTCAATGTTTGCCATGTCTGATGTTAAACGTAGTTTAGTCATAGCTTTCTGGTGAAGATTTTAGGTAAATCTGACACAGATGGCCATGGATATTGTCATATCACAGCTAACCAGGGACTCCAATTCCCAAAATACACCACAGCCTACAAATATGGCCAACACAGACTACAAAGACTACAATTACATGACAGCTTATGGGCAGCTTATGGGTGACCATCACCGGCAGCTCGTGGAAATTACTGCCCAAGTCAACAGTCTTTCTTAGACAGCAGTAGTTACGACACAGCCCTATTCTCCGATGCCGGCACTGGAGAAATATGCAGGTGAAACCACACAGTACAAATGCTTTCTGCTTCAGTGTTCTCTGTCTTTCGCCAGCTATGAGGAGATGTCAGAGCCACAGAATATTGCGCACTTCCTGGAGCTACTTAACGGCCACGCGATGAAGTAGGCGACAGCAGTATGGAAGCAAGGCGGTGAACCCATTTCCTCCTATGAGCGCTTCACTGAGCTGTTTCAGCGGAGAGCAGAGAGATAGGAGAGCAACTGCTAACCATCACCCAGGGCTCGTGCCAAGTAGCGGACTATGCTCTCGAATTTCGCACCATCGCAGCTGGGAGTGGCTGGAACAACACCGTACTGAAAGCAGCCTTTTGCCATGGCTTAAACCCAGAAATTCTGATGGAGCTAGCATGCTGCAATGAACAGCTAATCCTTGACTCGCTCATAGACCTCTCCTTTCATCTTGACCACCTGCTCCATAGCCAGTGTTCACTATGGGATGCACACGGCTCACAGAAGAGGAGAGAAAGAGGCAGCACAGAGAGTTACAGTGCTTTTACTGCAGTCAGGCTGACCATCTCATCAGGCAGTGTCCCCTCTGAGCCTGGACTATGGCACTGGGGTGAGCGGGAGCTCCAACCCCCGCTCCCAAAAGATGAGTCAATCCCAGTTTTCATCTCACCAAGCTTTTATTCTTCCTGTCATTGTTGAATACTAAAGCATGCTTTCTGTTCTGGCAGCCTTAATTGATTCTGGTTCAGCTGGGAATTTTATTGATCAAGATCCCCATTCAACCAGTAAACTCAAGATCCAGGCCACTGACGGAGCCCTATTTGGGGAGGAACCATCTCACATTGCAGACAGCCTCTCTCCCTCCAGATCGGCACCTCCCCTGGCTGGAACAACACAACCCCCTCATTTCCTGGTCCAACAGGCAACTCACTTGCTGGTACTGCCATGCCCACAGTCTCAAAAACTCAGTGATTTCTTTGGCTTCCATGTCTGTCAAGAGCCCTGACAACCATGATTCTGTCCAGATTCCCACCAAGTATTGTTACCTAAGTCAGGTGTTCAGTAAAGAGAAGGTCAGTGGACTACCACCACATTGTCCATACGATTGTGCCATTGAGCTGCTTCCTGGTACCAGTCCACCTAGCAGCTGGATGAGCTATGGAGGAATATATACTGGAGGCTCTCCAGCAATGTTATATCAGGCCATCCACATCTCCTGCATCTGCTGGCTTCTTTTTTGTGGAGAAGAAGGGAGGTGGTCTCAGATTGTATTGATTAACGTGGTCTCAATCAATGTTCAGTTAAGTAACAGTATCCTCTGCCTTTAGTTCCTGCAACCCTTGAACAGCTCAGATCATCTAACATTTTTACCAAGCTGGACCTGAGAAGTGCTTATAACCTGGTGCAGATTAGAGAAGGGGGACGAGTGGAAGACGGCCTTCAGTACCATCTCTGGCCACGATGAGTACCTTGTCGTGCCATATGGGCTCTCTAATGCCCCACAGTGTTCCAATTTTTTATTAATGATGTTTTTAGGGACATGTTGGGTAAATACATCATAACGTATCAATGACATCTTGATTTATTCCCCTTCATTCGAAGATCAAGTCCTCCATGTCTGCCAGGTCCTGCAAAGACTCCTGCAAGACCACCTATATGTTAAAGCAAAGAAGTGTGAATACCATCAACGGATATCATTCCTGGGTTACATTATTAGCCCAGATGGAATCACCATGGACCAATCCAAAATAGCTTCTGTGGTAGACTGGCCCATACCTCGAACCATTAAAGACCCACAGAGATTTCTGGGCTTTGCCAATTTCTATTGCCGTTTCATCCAAGGCTCCAATAGCCTTCCCCTTGAAGTCCCTGCTTCGTGGATAGCTGAAACAGCCCTCACTCAGATTAAAACCACATTTACGACAGCTCTCATTTTCAAGCACCCTGACCCATCCAAGTTTTTCATTGTGGAATTAGATGCCTCTGAGACAGGAGTTGGAACCATCCTCTCACAAAGCTTTGGGGACAAACCCAAGCTCCACCCCATTGCTGTCTTCTCTAGGAAACTGTCCTCAGCTGAGAGAAACTATGATGTTAGCAACTGGGAGCTATTAGCAGTTAAACTAGCCCTAGGGGAATGGCAACACTGGCTTGAGGGAGCTGCCCATCCATACATAATTTTCACAGACCAGGAGAACCTTAAATATCTGCTCATAGCCAAACTACTTAATCCTTGACAAGCTTGCTGGTCCCTATTTTTTTCACATTTTCAGTTCACCCTGTCTTATTGCCCCGGGTCCAAGAATACCAAAGGAGACGCTCTCTTCCGCATTCACACTACCAAACCCAAGGAGAGCAATGAAGAGTTCATTCTTCCCCCTTCATGTGTCGTGAACACCATAGATTGGGAGTTGGATCAGATCTTGGCACGCACACCTAGACAACTGTGACAGCAGGTAGGCAGCCCACAAGCACACAAACCAACGTGCTCCTTGCATGACTGCCACCCGGGTGCTGAATGGAGCCATCGGGATGTGAGGCTCCAACACCTCCAAGGAGATGTTAAAGACTCTCGAGTGCACCTTAGCCACCCTTGAGATCAGTAGGGGAGAACGACAAGACATCCTCCCTGGTTAATGTCACGGCCTACTCCTCTGTCAGAATAAAGTGGACCTCTACAGGGAGAGGAGCCATATTGACAGCTGCCCCGCTTATGGGACTCTGCCAGATAAGAAGATAGAGTTAGTAAATGAGTATCTCCGACCCTCCTCGAAGAAACAGGTACATCCCTTTTTAGGGTTGGCAAGATATTACAGGATGTTTGTGGTTACCTTCTCCTCTCTAGCCTCCCCCCTCTCAGACCTCACCAAGAAGGGCCAGTCGGACTGGGTATGGTGACCGGAGGAGACAGATAGGGAATTCCAACCCTCAAGCAGGCACTCACCAGCTCCCCATCCTGCAGAATCCCAACTTCAACCTGCCCTTCACAGTCCACACACAACGCCTCTGAGACAGGGCTAGGAATCATCCTGTCCCAGACCTTTGAGGGAGAAGAGCAACCGGTCCTATACATGAGCAGAAACCTAACCCCCACCAAGACAAAGTATGCAGCCATGAAGAGAAAAGCCCTGGCAATAAAGTGGGCCATAGAGGAGCTGCGTTATTACCTGGCAGGTAATCACTTCACACTCATGACTGACCACGCTCCTTTGTAGTGGATGGCCAGAGCAACGGACACCAATACCAGGGTAACCAACTGGTTTCTCTTGTTGCAGGACTTTTCTTTCCAGGCAGCACCGAGCGGGGTCCACCATGGAAATGCAGATGACCTCTCCTGAAGGCATGCCTTAAGGGCCCAGCATCTACCGGCAGTAGGCTCAGAGCTGAGGGGGGGTACTGTGTTGACAGGTGTGCAGCCCACACACACACAAACCAATGCACTTCTCGCATGACTGTTGAATGGACAGCTGCGTTTCAGCACCCTGCGTGTTGTGGACAGCATGAGAGCACATGGCTGCAGGACAGGAAGCAGAAGTACACATGACTGGCGGCCAATGAGTGGAGCGGCTGCTCCTCACCCTCCTGCAGAAGACAGGAGAGTATAAAAGGGCACAGCCAATGCAGAGAGGTGAGCAAGTTCTCCTGTCACGTTCATGCTGACACATGTGTCCTTATTTATCACAAAAGCTGATGCAGGATAAGACAGCACAGACGAAGAAGCTCCCTGGCCATGCTGCACCCTCGGCCAATACCACCCTTCAACTGGTGACATGTTATGTCTAGTGGATACCATTAAGGACTAATAATGGAAGTGGTAATGGTTTTAATGCTTGTAATGGTATTTATAGTGGAAACCTTGTAGTGGAAATTTCTGTGGTGGTTTCTATTGTTTTTTTTTCAACAGGGTAAATTTATCTTCATATTGCCTCGAGCAAATATTAACTGATATATTTTAACACTTATGTCATCTAGTAATGAGCCAAGGTGATTTTACAACTATATTGAAGATATTCACTGATTTTAGAAGCCTCATCATTTATACCAAATGATGAGACTTCAATGCCATTGAATGCCATTGATTCATTAAACAATAGGTATGCTTACATACAGCCTAATCTGTTATTAATCTCACTGACCGCTCAATCAATGTCTAGTAAGAGCAGATCATGAAAGCCTTGTTCAAAAACTCAAACAAGGCTAACACACTAAGCAAATGTTAGCTACTAGTTACACACACTTCTCACTGTTATGGTAAAACTGACACCAAAAGCCACTCCTTTCCTGCATGTAGATTTGGTTTGGATTAGAGGTATAAACAGAGACTGTTCAACAGTTTAGGGTCAATATACTGTATAAATAGGCTATTCTGAACCTGCAAATGGAGTAAATTTATTTCGATCTTTGCATGTAATGCTAAGGAATAGTTCACTATTCCTTAGACAATTAGACTACCTAAGACATCTAGCCTCTAGGCATTCTTAGTGTAATCCAAGGACTGTGCATTTGAGTCCATCCGGGATGTTTAATTAGACACAGCTTTAGCCTAGTAGTTAAGGTTTTGTGCTAGTGCCTGGAAGGTTAATACAAATCCCACTGGTTTTTGAGCAAGATTGGGCCTTCAGGAATGTAGTCTTGCTAGCGTAGTATGTAGCACATCAATCTCATAATCTGAAGGTTGTTGATCCTCATGTCAGATGGCTAGAAGGTTTCAGCATAGTCGAATGTTATAGAAGTGCTTAGCAGTTAACATTCTGTGTTAAAGAGCAGAAGGGTATAAAGCTGTAAAATCCCATTTCTACCAGTGCACTAAACAAGGCCTTAACTGTCTCAGCTTTGGTTTTAGCTTTGTATAAAAGCTACTTGACATGTGAAAATGGCCTGGATGATTAAAAACCTTTGTATCTAAATCTGCTTATGTAGTCCATTCTGCTGAAAGCATCAAATATGACCATCGTAAATTATTTCTTGCTGCAGCTGAAAGCACTTTTGAGAAAGGCCATATTATCTCACTCTGTGATGTATTTACTGTATTGTTCTGAATTGAACTATACATATATAGAGTTCATTCATAAGGCCTTGGGGGAGAGTGTGAATCACATTCCTATGGATAAAAAGTGAATATAAAAGCCATTGGTGCACAAAGCACAATGAAGAAAATAGAAAAGGTATCCCATTTCCAGCCAGAGTTTCGCTGAGCTCATCGTCATTGTGCAGTGATGCCAATCATTTATAGCTTCATTCACAGAGATAATTGACTCTTTGGAAACCGTGAGATTTACTTTTAGAGAAAACAGAGCGTTATGCAGCCGCTGGCATGATCATGTCACAATATCAGTTCAGTCAGGGTGTCAAAGATCCTTTGTCTTTTCTAGACATGACTTAATTCAGTGCTGTTTTCATCACCTCGGGCTGTGCGGTATAAAACATCACAGCTCAGTGTGAAACATGAGGTGACATTTTGTTGAAAGTGTGAGAACAAATAAGACAGAATTGTTGTATATTAGATTTTTAAGAGTATTTTTCAAATGAGATTTGATCAGTCTTCAACAGAATAAATCCAAAATGTCTACTTTTTTTTTTTTTACTAAACTCTGTAGGGATGATAATAGGGGTGTAGTGTTAGTTGTTAACAACCTTTTGCTATGGCACTCGAAATTGATTCCCATTAATGTTTCTAGTACTTGATGGTAGTTGACATTAAATTCAGTTAATAATTTTTTTTAAAGGCACACCTCTGTCTAAATAAAGCCTAAAAGCTGACAGTGCATGGCAGAGCAAAAAAATAAGCCATGATGTCAAAGGAATTTTCTGTAAGACCTCTAAGACAGGATGGTGTTAAGACAAAGCTTTGGTTTAGATCACAAAGAAATTTGTGCAGTTTTGGAAGTCTTGAGGTACACAGTGGCTTCCATCAATCTTAAATGGAAGTTCTGAATCACTGATGCCCTTCCTAAAGCTGGCTGTCCATCCAAATTGAACAAACAAGGAAAAGGGAAGAAAAATTAACAAAGAACCAGAAAGTCATTCTGAGAGAAATGTGATTATAGGTGCCACCACCAGAAGGATAACCAACAATGACAAAAGCCAGCTCAGTAAAAGGCCAACAGGTACGCAAAGGACTCTAAAAGTGCTCTAAAGGTGCTCTCAGGTCATCTAGATCCTAGATACTATAGGCTAATGAAAAAATATTGAACTCTTTGGCCTAAATTCCAAGCATGACATCGGAAAGAAACCAATTTCATCCCTTCAATGAAGCACATTGCTGGTAGCAACATAATGTGGGGATCTTTTTCAGCAGCAGGAACTGAAAGGCTTGTCATGATCAAGCAAAAGATGAATGGGTCAAAAAACAGAGATATTTTTTAGGAAAAACCTTCTCAGAAGCACTCAGGACCTTTTAGAGACTATACACCTTCCAACATAACAATTGCCCAAAACACAGACAAATCAAAGCAAATTGTCAGGTTCATGTTCATTTGAGTTCAAATCAGGGTTTGTGACAAGTTTGTGAATGTCCTCAACTGGTCCAGCGAAAACCGAGATTTCTAGCAGTATAATGACGTTCATTAACCAGTGTGACAGATTTTGAGAGACTCTGTATAATGGAATGAGTGAAGATCCTCAATTCCAGATACACCAAAGTAATCTCTGCCAAGTACTTAGTAAAGGGTCAGAAAATGTGTGTAAATGTGATATTTAAATTTTTATTGTAAAAAAAATATATATATATTGCTACATACAGTACTCTGCAAAATTTTAGGCACCCTATGTTTTGGTACAAAACTTACAGATTTTTTATTTTATGACTTCTACATTATCAAGTCAGTGCAAAAAACATTTTGATTCCCAAACATTAGTTTTCTAGCACAAAATTAAATGTTACAGAAAAATGTTTGTATGTCATTAAAGAAAGTAGCATATTACACTTTTCAGACAAAAAACACAATGAAGGATTTTGCGTTTTGCTGCAAAAATAAGAAGTAAGTGCGACAGTCAAAGTCTCCAAAAGAACCGTGGCTGGTTCTGCAAGATGCATAATAAAACTTACAGCTAATTTCCTTATAAAACTGCACAAATTGTACCGGAGACTACTATTTTTTTTTTTTTTTTCACAACAAATATTGACTTTGTTTACTGCTGTTTACTGCTCTATACAGATTTTTTTTTTTAATGTATAAACATTTAAATTCATTATTTTGAAGGCATCTTTGCTCTACAGCATTTCTTTGCAGGTGCCTAAAACTTTTGCACAGTACTGTATATAGATGAAAAAAAATATATTTATTTGCAAACATATTAAATGTGTTTCCATTTAATTAATTTATTTATTTATTTTAATCTTTTTAAGCATGAAGACAATGGACATTTGACTATACTTACTCAAATGGGAAAACATGTCACATGTTGCTGTTTAATATCAGCAGACAGCCAACAAAGATGAAAAATGGGCTTCGGATAGCTGTGAATATACAGTATTTTACCAAATTAATATGGAAATGTTTTATTTACTTTTTATTCTGATCTAGGCTATCTTCCTGCAAAGATCATGTTGGGTAATGAACCTGTGGTACTGGTACAAGTATGCCTAATGAAGCCTAAAACCTTACTAGCTGATTTTCTCACACAGTGAATATAATACTTTGATCAAGTACATGCCATGGTGAAATGGACATATGATGGCATGATCATTTGAGTTTGTTATCAGATACTAGCTGTCTAAATGTCTCTGATGCACTGCAGTCAGAGAGAGGCAAAAGAGAAACATGTTTCAGTTTGGCAAAGTATGTAGTTTTCAGAACTTCATATAGTAGAAAATGAGAAAGTTTTTACCTGGTCACCATGCATGTTGCAACAGTAAGATTTGAAGCACTCAGATATGTTATTTATGCAGGTCAAATGTTTTCCTGAAGTCCTTCACTTATAAACCTTAATATGCTTTTTGCACAGATGTGCAGACTCAACTCACATACTCACTTTATATCTTTAACGACCTTCAGCAAGTTAAAAAAATGTTTATTGATGGGCATTGGCGGCTCCATCACTCTGATCTTGCAGAAATCCTGTTATGCTGAAATTTGAGATGCTGCTGCTGCTGCTGCTGCTGCTGTTGTTGTTGTTGTTGTTGTTGTTGTTGTTGTTTTAAAAGCATTTGCATTCAGCAAACCTCCTCTACGGTTAGCCTTGATTAATGGTCGCACTCTGAATCTGGACGTATTACAGCAGGGACTGGCACTCACAGAGGAACTTACCTATAACAGGAGAAAGATGGAGCTTAATGATCCAGCATCAGGCTCAACTCACTATAGAAATGCATTCCAAAAACGCAGTATTGTTTAAGGTACATCTTAACACTGAAATATTAATGCACCTGTTAATTGTTGCTGAGGAGTCGTTGGGGGAACAAAGCTGCACATTATATATATTATATATATTATATAGATTTGACAGATAAGTGACTAATAACACAGACAGAATCAAATGTAAGCACAGAGCAAAGCACTTGAGAATTAAGGGAGATACACAAGTATCCAACACTGAATATAGTTTACAGCATATAAAACATGGGGTGTGTGACTTGAATTTCTATTTCTATGTGAAAAAGAAAAGGCCAGTTCAAGCAAATATGCGTATGTATCAAATTTCTTCAAGACCAGCTCAAGAATTTTTAATCATACTTGCTTCACCCAAACCAGTTACATGAGACATTTGACACATCTGCCAAAATGAGACCCCATTCATCCCACTTTTTCCAACTATGTCTTCTTTTTCACTTGCATGTGAGTGAAGAATAAATTCTATAGAACTATAGAACTAAATCACACACTTCCTCTTTTGTGTGGCACGGTGGTCAGTGGGTAACATCGTTAACTCCAGGGTCCCTGATTCAATCATGAGCTCATGTTACTATCTGTGTGTACCAGTGTTGTATTCCTCTAGGTTCTCTAGTTTCCTCCCACATCCTAAAACATGCCAGTAGGTCATTTGGCTACTCTAAATTGCCCATAGGTGTGAATGTGTGTGTGCATGGTGCCATGTGGTGAAATGGCATCCCATCTAGGGTGTATAGCCACCTTGTCCACCACTACCTTAATTAGGATAAAGTGGTTACTGAAAATTTATGAATGTATGAACTTCTACTTCCCATTCCACTATTTTGCATCCCTAGTAGAATAAGTGTTCAGGTCAATTATGGTCCACAAGATGATTTTTACTTAGAGCACAGAAATTCAGAAACAGAAACTTTAGAAATGCAGATTGTACAGTGATATACTGTAATAGGAATAGCAGTAACTTCACTGAACCTTTTGAAGTCCTGTTGTAAATGTGAATAATTACAAAATATTTAGCTCTTGCTGGAAGTTTTGCCTCCTAAAATCAATTCTCATTTCCACCACTTTCTCTATAAGATTAATGTAAACCCATATGCAACTGATAAACAGGAACTGATATGGATAAACGTTTAATTTTTAACCTTCCATTATGTCTTTAATGAGATACCAGATGAGCTATTGATTTCCTGCAATCAAATGCCATACAGAAAATCTGCAAAGCTTGCAAAGAAAACATCCTGATGTGTTTGAATTGGGCTATTTTGCATATTTTTATTCATAAATCCTCCCACAGTTCGTAAAAGAAGGTCAGAAGAATCCCTGGTCACATTGTTAATATTCTCCCATCATACGTCCACTTTGAAAAATGACTTCAATCTGCATTCATTAAAGCGGCATAAGATAGAAAAACTATAGGCTACGGCCTCGATATCATTAAGGGCATTTGAAAGGCCACTACGCTTTATGCGTTCATTAATCATCATCATCATTAAGTGAGGCTTTGTCAACATGGCGGCTGGTGCTGGTAAACACAGCCTAACCTTAGAAAACTTTACAGGACATTTAAGCACACACATCTATCACTGAGGTTGATAATTAGCAGGAAATTGGAGGTTCTAGCTCTAGACAGCAGCTTTTTACATACTTGCTTAAGTTAAAAGGAATATTCACAGTAAGTGTAGTCAATATAAGGATATAATATAATATAAAACATGTTCATAGCATCAAACATCAAAGATGGTCTTGCTTTTTCTCAGAGACTTGGTTTTCTCACACTGTTACAGTAGGTCTTGATTTATTGGAGTATTTCACACCTACAGTATTGCTAGAGCAGAATAAGTTAGATGATGCATGATTAGATGAGCTATTTACAAAGTAAAGCTTTTATGTGTGCCATAAAAGCTTGGATAAATCTAAATTTTCTAATTCATCAATGGTTACAATATGTCATAACTAGTGCGTTGGAAAAACATGAATCACTGTGGAAATGTCAGAGAACTAAAGTTAAATAAATAAATACAGCTTTAATTTACAACTGAATTGGAACCGATACAGAAATATTATAATGTCCTCATACAAACAGGACCTAAATAATTATTACTTGCACTCCAAATATTCAGGTACAGTTCCTGAACCTCAGCTACATTGCTCTAGTTCATAACTGATCTCACCCAGATTCCCTGCTGAACTTTCTTGCAAGATTTCTATCGAATGTGACTGAGCAAGCTAGGGAACTATCTATCAATTCAGCAAGCCATTCCCAAATCAGGAAACTGATGTTTATCATTGACATAGCTACCTAATAGTATTTTATCAGATTTACTTCAGTTTTGCATTTGTTACATTCCAGAAAGATCAGAAAAGCTTGCTAGACATCCACTATGAAGCTGGGTTGCAGTGTTGCTGTATGCCAAATGGGTCCTTTAAACACCATTTCATTTATTATGCCCATATGATTTTACAAGAAGATTTTAATAACAGTGGAGACTGCTCATTTAAGACAGATAGAAAAACTCACACAAAAAATTCACAAAGTAATATTTTTTAAATTAATTAAATTATTATTTTTGGAGAACCTGTGCACAGTTCATGGTCCGCATGGGCATTATTTAACAGGTGGCTCTATAAATAAAAATATATTTTTGGGGGGGAATTTTGGGCATCCTTCTTGAGAAATATGGTTAGATTTTGGAGCTAAATTTTTAGCTTGGGCTGCTGAAGCTAAACCAGTGCCAATTTCTGTTCCTTCAAACAAGAGCCCACCTTACAAAACTTCCTTGTTGTGTCCAACGGGAAACCTGTGAACTTTTCTGGCAGGGTTTCTAACAAACAAACAAGCAAAAAAGATTAGTGCACCTCCTGTTTCTATCTGTATGGTAGCTGTTTAGAACACATTATCCATTTAGTCCAAATGTTTTCAATCCAAATCCCTAAGAGGTTTAATTCGACATCACTCAAGTTTATAATTGGCATTCACGACAGATGTGTGTGGGTTGTTTTAATCTTGCTCATGCAGTTATACTTTTGTACCCAACTGTGCTATTTTCTAACTAATTTAATTGGATTTATGTATTAAAATATAAACATACAGTATAAGATTTATATATAAATATAAACTAGTAGCCTAACTTAAACCACTGCAAACAGACAGTTACTGTCATGACCTCGCTGGCAGATGGCGCTGCGGCGGCGACGTGCACGGAGAGCCGGAGGGCGCACACGTGCACGAACCAAAGCGAGCACATGCTCGCAGGTTACGTAGAAACTATGGAGACTTTACAACGGACATGTGCGTTTGTTTCTGTTTTGTCTCTTCCTTGTTTAGTCATTGGTTGTGTTTCGAGGGTGTGTATTGATTGTTACCAGCTGTCAGCGTTTAAGGTAAATGACATTGGTTATTTAAACCCCTCGTGTTGCTGCACATGTGGCGCAGTAATAGATGGGTAAAGGTGTAATTGTGCCACGCAGTAGTGTTTCCATACCCTGTTCTAATTTCATGCTTCATGCCTCGGTTCTCGTTAAATGATAGACTCCATGTATGTGTTAGCTACCTAGATGCTAAGCAGTAGGGTTTCCGTGTCCTGTTCTAATTTCATGTTTCATGCCTCGGTTCTAGTTAAATGGTCGACTCCATGTATGTGTTAGTTACCTAGATGCTAAGCGGTAGTGTTTCCATGCCCTGTTGTAGTTTCATGTTTCATGCTTTGGTTCTAGTTTAATGTTTAGACCTCATTTTCCATTTCTTGTACATTGACTTTAGTTGTAAATAAAGACTTGAACCAGCACTTGCTTCCTGTTCGAGTCCGTAACATGACAGTTACGGAGGAAATCGTCTGGGTTACGCATGTAACCCTGTTCCCTGAGAAGGGAACGAGACGTTGCGTTTAGCATAATACTATGGGAGCGCCTCTCACGCGTGACCGGCATCTGAAGCTTGTGTAAAACTCCTGCCTATTTATAGGCCTGCCATGATCAGGTGACGTGGCAATTAAGCGCATCGCGTGATATAAATATGGCGCCAGTGAACCGCGCCATCAGCCTCTATTATCTGAAGTGAAGACGCAATTCACAGGCCTGCCCTGGTATGACAAAGCTACG
>JANDJT010000131.1:3395580-3419916 GCA_024331685.1 Stegophilus panzeri | reverse complement strand
GCCGTAACACACTTCCTGAATTCTCTCACTCATATTTTTCTCTCTCGCTCATTCCTTTTTTTTTCTTCTCTTTTTTTTAAAGGGATAGAAAAGTTCTGAGATTTTGAGAAAAGATAGCAAGGAAATGAAGCATCTTTTTGTTTCTTTACACAAACAACTGACATGCAGGCTTTCGCTGAAGATAATAAGGCTGATGGTGTGGTTCACAGGTGCCATATTCATATCACGCGATGCGCTTAATTGCCACATCGCCAGTTCATGGCAGGCCTATAAATAGGCATGATTTTACACAAGCTTCAGATATCGGTCACGCGCGAGAGGCGCTCCCATAGTGTTATGCTAAACGAAACATCGAAGTTCCCTTTGAAAGGGAACCATGTGTTCACACGTAATG
Source organism: Stegophilus panzeri (assembly GCA_024331685.1). Classification (NCBI taxonomy): domain Eukaryota; kingdom Metazoa; phylum Chordata; class Actinopteri; order Siluriformes; family Trichomycteridae; genus Stegophilus; species Stegophilus panzeri. The sequence continues at coordinate 3,419,522 of JANDJT010000131.1, read as the reverse complement.
TAATGACCCTGATCTTTGTTTGTCCAGCAACTTCATTACTTCATGACCACATCACAGGAGATAAAAATAAATAATAATAAAAAAAAATTAAAACTCCCACTCACTTTTAAGACTGTTGCTTTCCATGGGATAAGTCCTAATGTGATCTAGTCTGCCCTTCACATAAAGAAGAAGAAAAAATTAATGGTGCTCCTCCTATTTATATACAGTGTCCTCCACTAATATTGGCACCCTTGGGAAATATGAGCAAAGACGGCTGTGAAAAATTGTCTTTATTGTTTAACCTTTTGATATTTTGTTAAAAAAAAAATCACAAAAATACTCTCATGGATATCAAACAATTGCAAAACACAACACAGGTTTATCTAAACAATATGTATATTTGTTAAATATAGGTGTGCAACAATTACTGGCACCCCTATGAATTCATATTAGAAAAATAGATTTGAAGTATACTCCCATTGATATTTTACATTTTTTTAGCACACTTGGGCAACTCTCTCCAAACTTTTCCTAGTGGCCATGGCTGTTTACTGCAATAATGAGAGCCCATGATTCGGGACAACTGTGAAGTGTACCGGCTTTTAATGATGTACTTTTATTGTTGTAATACAATCCAACAATTTAAATCTTTTAAAAAATTATATATATATATATATATGGTAAACATCTAGGTCAACCTTCTGCTAATTTGTCAACTTAGGTTGTAGAAGACTTAGACATTTCATTGAAAGATAAATTATAGCTGTGTTAAGCCTTATTGAGGACCTGGCAAATCGAGCACTAAGGAGAGAATGCACCTTTCAGGACCGCACTGATTTTCTAGCTCATGATGATGAATGGCTCATGAGCCAATATCATATTCCATCTTCCTTCTTAGACCCCTTTCATTAAGCCTGTGTAAACAGCCAGCCAAACTCTGTATAAGAGCGCACACACTGTAATTGTGCTACTGTTTACCTATTCCTGAGCAAGTGCTCTCTACCTGGAGTTTCTGGCTACAGGTACATTTCTGCTATTGATGGCACTTCTGATAAAAAAGATCAATTTCAGACTCACTGAATTTTTTCTCCTTTGTTGCCTTTTGAGCCATTTTTACAATAATAACTGAATTGACAAAAACAAACCAGTTCAAAAGTTTACATATGCATGATTCTTAATACTGTGTGTTGTTACCTGGATGACTGTTCAATCAATGACTGTTTTTCTGTTTTGTCATAGGTGTTCAGGTGTCCCTTGTTTTTCCTGAGCAGTTAAACTGCCCACTGTTTTTCAGAAAAATCCAAACGAAAAGCGTATTCTTTGCTTTTCATTTGATCCCTTTCCAACAGTGGCTACAGTATATGATGTTGAGATCCATCTTTTCACACTGATGACATCTGAGGGACTCATACACAACTACTGTATTATAAAAGGTGCAAACATTAAATGATGCTCAAGAAGGAAACACACCACAAAGCCAAGGGGATGCAAACTTTTGAACAGGATGGTTGGTGTAAATTGTTATTATTTTGTTTAAAGCTCTTTTTATCATTTAGTATTACCCTTCAGAAGCTGCATAAGATATTTACATATTTTCCCAGAAGACAAACAGGATAGACAAGGGACTCATGAACAACTATCACAAAACATAAAAAACAGTCGTTGATCATCCAGGTAACAACACACAGTATTAAGATTCAAGCATATGTAAACTTTTGAACTGGTTCATTTGTGTAAATTCAGTTATTATTGTGTCTTGTGGACTATATGTAGTCCACTAAATAATAGTTTATTTAGGGTAGTACTAAATTTAAAAAATGCAATTTTTATGATCCCTCTTTCTTTAATTATCAACATTTTGCAGATTCTGCAAGGGGTATGTAAATTTATGAGCACAACTGTATCATTCGTACTCAAACGCTGAGAACGTTCCACAAGATCAAATTTAGAATGCAATTCAAGTATATTTTATAAATAAGGCCCTAGGTGTGAGAATAATCTAATACTAATTGGAGTGAGAGAAGTTTAGCTATATTTCATATGAATGAAGTAATTAGAGTAACAGCATGTAACAGTTAGGTGGGTTTGGGATATGAACCTGGTAGCATGTTTATCCTACATTAATTTATAATAATTAATCACATTTTTTTTCACAATATGAGTTTCTATGATAAAAGTATTATTGTGAAACTAAAATATCATATAGTTTAAAAAAAAAAAAATAGTGCTGCTCAAATTCTTTTACTTACACATAGCAACAAAGTAACCTCTCACACTACAGAACTAGACTACAGACGAACAGATGTAAATGTGTGGCTTGAATAAGCTCGAATTCAATGTACTGTATATGTTCATTATATTATTTGGAACCTAAAATAATTTCTCATCTGCAAGATTTTGCTAGATACATACCGTAAGACCAAGAAGAAAATATCGTAGAGAACAGATCATATAACATTACCAGAAGCAATGTTTTTCCACTACTCAAAGCAGAAAGTGATACAACGGTTCAGTCTACAGCAAACACAATAACAATCTCATTAAGACTCAGCAGGACATGCTCTGAAATGGTACAATAAAATAAAAAAGAAAGAGGAACAAAAGAGCGGGGTATGGGAGACGTTTGACAAGCTCATTAACACAACAGAGGTTAAAAGCATGGTGAAGTGAAAGGAGACGAGCACTGATAGGACAAGTGAAGGAAAAACAATGAGGAGCAAATATATGAGTGAGGAGAAATTGGTTTTGAAAATAAGAGGCAAATCTGTAGTTTGGCATTTGATCATTTTAAACAACATGATCATGTCATCCCATATTGTGTGTAAAGTGTTCAGTGGTGGCAACGTTACATTTGTAAAGTACTTTTTATGAGGACACATTTTACTCTTATGTATTTAAATTTGTATAAACAACAATGTAATTTGTGTTGCTTAACAAAAACATGGCTGAACATTCACAATCATGATATCTGGTTTCAACACTTACACCTGGATTTTGGACCAATAATCAGGTAAGAACTGCTGCTGTAATCATCAGGACTGTCCTGTGCTCTTCCCAGAATTCCTATTCACAAGGGGCCATATTCAGAGTTACTGGCTTAAGTCCAAAAATTACATCAATATCAAGGGGAAATTTGTGCATATTCAGAGTTGGGTTACACAGGACAATTTTTCTGTTGGATGTTCAGCACAGCAAAATGATATCTTAAAATATCTTAATAACATAATCAAATGTATCTCCTATTATAAGACCAAATAGACCAAACATATGGTTATTAAACATATTTCTAGACATTTTTACTTATTTTAAGTTTGAAAGACTCCCCTGTAGTTCTATTTGCAGATCATTTTTTTATTATTATTATTTTACACATTTATTTCTAGAAAGAAGTTAAATTATCTGCCAATAGAATAAGAAAATTTTAATCTTGAAATGTGTAAAAGCATCTAAAAACAATTTATAATAATCTCATAATAGGAAATATTTGATTAATTTTCATATTCACTTGCTAAAATATAATTTTTAGTTAGTTATGCAAATTACCTGCATGTATTGTAGTTTTCTGCATTTAAATACACGCATTTGCCTTTAATCCCACAAAAAAGCAATAGAAAATGCAGGCTGATGAAGGAAAGAGCATTTTATTTGCTGCGAATTGAAATACATTGTAACTTAAAAGCAAGAGAAAATTTTAAAATGAAAAATAAAAAAGACTAATATAATGACTAATACAAAAAAGGCAATTATTGAAAAAATCATCTAATAGGCATCTAGCATGCTGCCAATATATTGCTGCTTTAATAGTCCTAATTGTAATTATCACATTAATTTGTTTTAGTTTAACAATATAGCTTCCAACATTATCAACATTATATGATATTATTCATTATATGTTGCAGTTCATGTTCTTATATCACCATCTGACAGTTACTTGTGTATATGTGTATGCAGGATATTTATTTTACCACACTTGTAATTCATTATTTTAATTTGTCACATTAATAATTTGTTATAAATTTTATGTTGTTTCACAATAATTTTTTGTTTTCAATGCAGTCTTCTGTAAAGAAAACATGTTTCATGTTTCACAAGATAAGCTGACCAAGCACTCATCTGCTTCACTTACAGCTCACTTTAAGTGTTGTTCATAATATTATCTATTGAAAAAATAATTCCTCGAGATAAGTCTTGTTTAATATGCTGTCTCCTCTGATGTCCTCCCTATAAAAAAACTTTTATGTTAGTTATAAAGGGGGCAATTCATAATTACACATTTAATATTGACCCCAAATGGCATTGTTTATTATTTATAATCTGCTGTCACCCAGAAGAAGATGAGTTCCTTTTAGAGTCTGGTTCCTTTCAAGGTTTTTTCCTCATGTTGTTTCAAGGAGTTTTTCTTTGCCAATTTCACCTCCAACTTGCACAGTTGCAATCAATTTACATCTAGATTTCTGTAAAGCTGCTTTGTGACAGTCCAGGCAAATAAAATTGGAGTTACTTAGCAAATGTATACTGTTAATCTCTTTTTGTGTTATTGTTTTCACCTGTTTATATGAGAAGGAAGAGCTGCATCAGAAGCACTAAATATTATAGACCTAATTCATCACCACACTTACAACATAACCATTATAGCAACATATTTAGAGTGATGTTAAAACCAAAGACTGAATAATGAACATCAGAAAAACACTAGAGCAACTAGAGGTATAGGTTTACTTATTGATACAACCACTTTCATTTTTAATACAAAAGGTTACTGCAGCTTTAAAGTTAAGGGCACTAACGCAACACCTGAGCTATTAACACACCTGAGCTTTGGTGATTTCTTATGAATGTGTAAGGTCATATTGAAGAAACTACAGAGGTTGAAGTTTGAAAAATAAATCTCAAAACATAACATAAATAAAATCAATCAATAAAGAGCAATAAAGGCTGGTTTTGGCCCTTTGGCATCACAAGAATCAATACTACTGATAAAAAAGTTAGTCTCTGGAGTTACCTTAGAGATTTGACTATAGCCTTTATGTAATGTTCAGCATCTAGATTCTGTCTAGGAAAACCTTTCATTTACAAGGGCTGTAACCCAGGGGAGCCAGATGCAGGCGGATATAACCCTGTCTCTTCATGTTAAACAGCATTTTTAGCCCTGCAGTCTGGCATCTGTATCTGTTTAGAACTCCAAATAAATAGACTGTTTTGCATCTGGGCCAGGACAGCTTGCTGTCATTGATGGAAGAACGAATTCTGAATGATACCAGCAAATTCTAAAGGAAAATCTCAGGACATCTGTCCATGAACTGAATCTCAAGAGGATGTGGGTCATGCAGCAAGACAATGACCCTAAGCACACAAGCCATTCTACCAAAGAATGGTTAAAAAAGAATAAAGTTAATGTTTGGGAATGGTCAAGTCAAAGTCCTGACCTTAATCTGATAGAAATGTTGTGGAAGGACCTGAAGCAAGGAGTTCATGTGAGAAAACCCGCCAAGAGTTGAAGCTGTTCTGTACAGTATTGAGGAATGAGCTAAGATTCCTCCAAGACAATGTGCAGGACTGGTCAACGATTAGTTATTGCTGAACAAGGGGGTCACACCAGATACTGAAAGCAAAGGTTCACATATTTTTGCCACTCACAGATATGTAATATTGCACCATTTTCTTCAATAAATGAATGATCAAGTATATTTTTTGTCTCATTTGTTTAACTGTGTTCTCTTTATCTACTTTTATGACGTATGAAAATCTGATGTTGTTTTAGGTCATATTTATGTAGAAATCTAGAACATTCTAAAGGGTTCACAAACTTTCAAGCACCACTGTAGATCGAAATTGAGAGTAATGGAGACACACTGAGTAATTTATCTGGAATTTATTTTATTAATTCAAAAGTTGCAGCCTGTTTAGTATGAAATTCCCTTGTTTTGTTTCCATGGGCTGAAGTTCCTCGTGGATCTGCAGCAAAGTGGTGTGTGAGTCTGTTGACATTATCTGGCTTTTACTGCTCAAGAGGTGCTCAGAGACAATTTTTTAGCATTTTTTTTGTACATATAATAACATGCCCTGCACGGTCTGGCGGATGTATCTGACATTTGTCAGTAAATGTTTTATTGTTACTTTTTTGTCAATTGTCTTATTTTGAGAGTAATTATGAATATAATATGATGTTCTATTAATATAATGAATGTAATATACAATCATGAATTCATGGTTGAAATCTCAACATTGAGACATCAGGCAAAGTTGTCTTTTCAACGTCTTTTCTATGAGTTTTTTCTGGGTGGGTTTATAGTGGGGGTCAGATGATACAAGATAGCAGACAATTTTAACATGTCTTCTAGGGCTTCAGGACTTAAGTCTAGTCTTGAGACATTTTCTGTATTGACTTGGATTTGTCTCAGACTTATTAGCATTTGTACTTGGACTTGTCTCAGTCCTTAAGTAATGGTCTCACTAAATATGGTCTTGGCCTTGATTGAGAGTTTGTAAAAAAAAAATATATATATATATATATATATGGATGTGTTTCCTTTTTTGCATGCATAAAGATTTGAAAATAAGTAATCCCTTCTACTAGAAAACATAGCCTAATCGTTGGCACAATGCACAAATGAAGCCAAGTAACGGCTTGACCTTGAAAAGGATTTGATGGTTTTCTGTCCCAATCTTCACTCAGCCTCACTTTCATTTGGACTTGACCTTGACTTGGGCTTGATCCTCCTATGACACAGTCTTAATTCTATCTTGGTTAGTCCTGGTTTTGGACTTAACAGTGGTGGTCCTGACCATATCCCTAGGAACTACTACTAGGTAAGAACTAGTAACAAGGCAACACTTGTCGAAAAATTGAGCTAAACAAATGCAAACCACTATAAGTACTAAAAACACTAGAAACAACTGGTTATATATTGTCTTGACAGCTGAATATGGTGTTGCATGCATTGCAATATTTTACCAAATATATAGTTTGGTGGTCTCATGAGGATTTATGTACATATACACAAAGTAAAATGTGACATGCTCATTTGAGGTCTGGGATTCTCTTGAGGATATACCCAGATAAACGTTCTAATTAATTAAAAAGAAAATGGTGTAAAAAAATAATTTAAAATAATGCTAGGGGGCATGGACAAGTTGGAGCTACAGCAGGAGATGGAGAAAGCAGGTAGTACAGAAGAAGCATTTGTATTAATAATGCTTTTGCGGCTAAATCTGGAAAGGATTGTCAATTATGAAATGAAATGATTAATTTAAGCAGTGACTTCATTGTATATTCCTGATTCTTCAGCATTATATGTAAAGTCATCCATCCTGCTCATTCTCCAGCTTATATTTGTATTGTAATGGTGAAAGAGCAGCACACTATGATAAAACACCTTTCAAATAAATGCGTTTTCATAGCAGCTTCAGAGGAAAGCAAGAAAATTACCTGAAGGAATGAATCAGGCTGAGTGTAGCCATGTGTTACCAAATTGGTGGTAGACGGAGGGTTTTTTCAGTCTCTCCTTTTGTTGCTAAATATTTGTCCTCATTTTCTTCACACTTGTCATTTGATACTTGGATGGCACTGAAGGGAAATATGTCTTTTACAGAATAAAATGCCACCCAAATGAAAACAGATTGGGAGGCCAACCACGCACCACCTTGGGCCTCCATTACCAGGACGGCCAGCTGAAAGCAGAAGATAGATGAGATCATTCATTTTCAATGCTGAACAGCAAACCAGCATAACTGGAGCATGCAGCAAAAACACAGCATGAATAACGACAACAAAATAAGCCTGTTTACATGGAATTTAGTATGTAGCAGAAATGTGAAAAAAGAGTTTAATCATTATGGATAGAGTAATTGTTTGGCAGAAAGTGTTATCAAAAATAAAGGCAGAATATAATTCACAATTCACAACCAATCAGTTAGTTTGAATCTTAGCTGCTCCGTAACTGGTGGGTTGGTTAGTTCATTTGTTCTACACTACTGAAGTGCATGAAATCATCTCTGACTTGAGATGTGCACTGACTTGTTCCTTTCATTCCCTGAGAGCATTTGTTTTTTTGTTTTTTTTATTTTTGAATTTGGACTGGATGACCTAGGACTGACTGACTGACTTGCAAATAGCAGAGAAATCTAGGCCAAATATAGTTGCATTTAGGCACATAGCACTTATGGGAATAGCGCAAATCTAAGCAGCCACAAATCTTTTTTGTATTTGGAATCTGTAACAAAAAAATAGCCCAAATGCAACCTGTGCAACTTTTCAATTTTGGTGCAAAAGTGACCTAGATGTAAGCTTTTTTCCATACCATTTCTGAGGTACAGCTAATCAATGTTGAATTGTATGTGTGTTCTAGCATCCTGGTTTTGCAGTATGTGGCCTGAATGAAATTGTAAATGTGGACCAACATTGGGTCATTACTCCTTTGCTGTAGGGGTAATAGCATGAGCAAATAGATTTACAGGAGCTTGTCTTCAGCTGGGAGAACTGACTGAATCTCTGAATAAGTTTTGATCATAACCTTTGCAACTCACAGACTGAATGAAGGAATCACTAAACAAGTCACAGACAAAGTGAGCCAAGAACAGCAGACTAGGGTAAGCTATGATGAAATATGTGTGATTGGATTAAAAAGAAATTATTTTTCAGAATTGCAACATTGCCATGTTATGAAATACTATGGGCGGCTGTGGCTCAGGTGGTAGAGCGGGTTGTCCACAAATTGTAGGGTTGGCAGTTCGATTCCCGGCCCACATGACTCCACATGCCGAAGTGTCCTTGGGCAAGACACTGAACCCCAAGTTGCTCCCGATGGCAAGTTAGTGCCTTGCATGGCAGCTCTGCTACCATTGGTGTGTGAGTGTGTGTGTGAATGGGTGAATGACACAGTGTAAAGCGCTTTGGATAAAAACGCTATATAAGTGTGCCATCTACTACAAATTAGTACTGATTATTAGCAGTATATACACATCACTCAAGGTGTGAATTTTCTGAAAGAATCAGGATACTTATTAAAACATTAGCTGTAGAAATGATCCAGATTCACACCAATTTGGGCAAAATGGAAGTATTGAACAAATGAATAGACTAGATGTACAGACTCAAATGACTCGGAAACTGAAAAAGATTTTTACTCTAGTAGATAAGAAGGATGCTGGAAACTTGCAGAACAGAACACAAAGTTTCCTGAGAAACAGCACTTTTTAGATGGATGGCCTTCATCAGCTGTGCCTTTTTTCCTCAGAAGAGATTTGCTTGCACAGCTAATGAATCATCCATCTGAAACCTGATGTTTCTCTCGAAACTTTGTACTATTAATTATTTTTGCATGTTTTACACCCTCTATTCATTTATTACCAAAGTATCTACTGCAGTAGATCAATTAAAACAGCAGTGTAATGGTAATGGACTATGTAGTGCATGATTATAATGTGCACTTGGTAAATGACCATCTGTTTCTCAAATGTGACCAAAAACCAGCCAATTTAATCATGATAGCAAATGAGGAATGGCCTAGTGATTCCCCACACTTTATCTAGCTCACATAACATCATGGAATAACAGCAGTGAACTCATCCAAATCTGCCAGAAACAGGCACAGTTCAGCCTTGATGAGACCATATGTTAACAGCTGCACCACCTTCAACCCAAAATTGAAATTCCGCACAAGCATTTGTTGCATGTGGGCCATTTTCAGCCAACACACATATGCTGTTAAAAACTTAATAAGTGTCTGCTTACCTTTTTTTTTTCCATTTTCTCCTAAATAGGTCAATTGCCAATTTCCTATCATACAACAGCCACCAACCAAGGATGTTGAAGGCTAACACGTGCTTCTGCAGAGGCACATGAAGCCAGGTAATCACATCTTTTTTAAACTGCTGCTCATGCTTTGTCACAGGGCAGTGTAGCACACACAGAGGAAAGCATTATCTGCCCTCTTCTACATACATGAACTCACGCATACCTACAGTTGGTTACTGTCACTATGCTTGACAGGGGATACAGACTATGCCAGCCCTAGCAGGGTATTAGTTTGGAGAGTACACTCAGTTTTGCTCCCTTGTCTGCTGGCCACATTTGACCTTTTTACAGTTATGCCACTTAGGACCCTGGGTAATTATTTTTTTTTAAATAACTATTACAATATCTTCACAAGTTGATTACAAATATTATTTTTCAAAATAATATTTTCAATTGAAATGTTTTTCAAATGTTTTCTTTTGATGTTATATCTATTTCACTTTGAATACACTCTCAAGAGAAAGACTTACAGATAATGCTAAATGTCACACTTTGGTAAGGACATAATGGTGAATGTCACACTTTGTTAAGGACACCTTTTTGGAAAATAATATCAGTGTTATCACTTGTTAAAGTCTATTATTCGAAGTGTATTATTACACTTTCATTTCTTTTATTACACAGGCTGTCACTCTTAATTTTGTTGATAGTCAAAAAAAGGCAAGAAAGAGAGAGAAGAATTTTGAAGGGGAGAGAGACAGTCAGTTGGGCAGGATTAAAAAAAAATTAAATAAAAATACTTTGGACCACTTGGTAAAAAAGCTAATAGTGAGAGGGCCAAGGGTCGTGATATGGAAGATAAGGATCAATGAACGGTGTTTGTTTGGTGCAACACATAATTCATGCATGTTTTTCATTGAGCTTTCATGTTCCTTTCTTAATACTCAAGAAAACATTTTGTTTGGAGGAGACATGAAATAAATGTAATGTTGTTATATATTATAGAGGTATTTATATGTTTATATGTATATTATATTTACACTCCGGTCATCTGAAAGTATGCAGTGATGCCCTTCTGGCCAGAATTTTTATTCTTTTTTGAGAGTATGTCTGATTTATGATGAAATGGGTGAATTTATATACATTGGGATGGGATATCATTGTTGAAATTGTATGATGTCATGCATTTTTAGACTGAATTTTTAGACTATGTTGAGCATTAATCACAATCATAAGTGCTTACTACTGTTAATGTATATGTTTAAGTTTGTTTATTTTTATGCTTTTATATACATTTTATCTCCTGGTCAGCAAAGACAAAAGTATAAACATGCTGCTTGGCTAAGTCAGAAATTAGTATGTAATACTTGTTAGAGGAGTAGCAGCATTATCCTCATGGGTTATGGAGGAAAATTTATCTGAACATTAATTTCTCATCAAGGAAATATGTCTTGCCACTTTGACCACAGCGGCTCACTTCAGACGACATAGAGCTCTAATTGAAAATTATGTGAATGCACTATTTTCAAATTTTCATGCATGATTCATTGCAGATGCATTTTGGAAACAGAATGCTGTCATATTACATTTTTATAGCTTTAAGAAATTTATTATTCTCCCAATTGTCACACCGCAGCTGTTTTTAGATGGTGAATATCCATCTCAAAGGCTTACACATTTTTTATTGATTTTTTTTCTTCTTCTCTTGAATGGATCATTTGTGATATAGAGATGGGATGTGTACCCAAGTTTCAAATGACAGTTATGTAGAAAATGGGCCATATTCAGAGTTGAACTAAGTGCACACAGTGAGAAGGTAATACGTAAATATTGTGCATGTTGGTATTCAGACTTAACTTTCAGACTTGGGTGCTGTCGAGACGGATTTGCGGCACTGAGTATGTGTGTCTCAGCAGGATGTGATTCCAACAATCAGTATTAAGTCCTGCTCTACTCTCTGGCATTTTGTTGTAACCCTGAAATGCAATTGAGGGCAATATTAAATATATAGATATGAGTGGTGTGATGTAGTGTGTCCTGATGCAAAGCGGAGTTCAATATATTCCAATAACAGCACACACCAAAGTGCTCTCATAATACGGAAATTTTATTTGTTAAAGAAGCACAGCATACTATTTCATTCATTTACGGTTAATGTTAGTGTTAATGTTACAGTTAATAGCTGTAAGAAACCACAAAGTTTCCCCATGGCAGAAAACCTATAGAAGTCTTTAAAACTTGTTGTATAAATGTCAAATAAACATCTCTTTAAAGCTGTTACTATAGAAATGATAACATATTAGAATGATATCATTAATATAAATTTGTAATTTGCCTTGTAGTTGTAATGACTGTTAGAGCTGCAGTTATAGGCTATTGATCAACACCTTCTGACAAGTCTTGAATTCGGGAATTCAACAGTGCTGTGGTAAAATATTAATTAATTAATCATATCAATCATCTCTGTTCAGGTGATGATTTTTTTTTTTTTTTAGGCACACAGAGGAGATTCAAGGAGTTGGCATCTTAAATAATAAAGGACCAAATATTACTCTACACATTGATGCTTAACATAAGAATTTAAAGTTAAGTACTACAAGAATTTTCCCAGCCTAATTTTTTTTCCTCCAATGAATTATTGGCAAGTTCCCACCCACCAGCCAGCTCTCCTCTATCATATGACAGCTACCAAGCCGAGAGGGAGAAGGCTAACTTGTGTTTCCTCCTCTTTCAATCCTAATGCCTTGTCATGGGGCGGCAAAACACACCAGAGGAAAGCACTATCTACCCCCTTTCCATATGTATGGGCTCACAGAGACACCCATGAATGGCTAGTCTCGCAGTGATTGATAGGGTAGAGAGAGTATGCTACACATCCCACTCCCAGTAAGGGATGTCTGTGGGATCATCGAGATTCAGATTTGCAATCTACAGATAATGGGCCAAATGATTTTTAGTTGTGACACTCAGAAGCCCATCCAATGTAAATATTGATGTAACTTTTGGAGTTAATTGCAGACTTAAGTCGCCAACGCTTAAGGTAGCCCAATGACAACAAATTTTCAACAACAAAAAATTTTACAGAAAAAACTTTTTTCATCAGAAAGCTATGAACAGCAATTGATTGATTCATGGTTCATTCATTTCCTCTAATTGTTTATTTGCTTTACACTGAAGCAACTGTACCAGAATTTATTCAGTTGTCACATCAATTGTGTCAGTTTTCGAATCATACAAATTCATACAGAACTTATCTATCTAATAACGTTTCTTTTCCAAACAATTGCAAAACATGCATCACACTTAAATATATTATGAGTAACACAACTACTCAAAATAGTAACACAATAGCCAAATTAATTTGCTAATGCTTAGCCTTTTGACCATGTTATAACACTCATCAGGGGCAGTGTTTACAAACACCTCGTTGTGGTCAACAGAGAATCTTCTATGCTCATATCCCAGAAGTTTGCTCATAATGTTATTCCTTCAACTCTTAACAGTAATAAAACCTTAATTTTATGGATGGCAGTTTAAGATTGTGCACTTTAGCAGCGCCAATCGATGACTACCATCAATAAAAGAACGAGCCAGCAGACTGAAATAGACATGCATGATTTATTTACACCACGGAGGATCTTCGATCAACTACTAAGAGTAGTTGAAAATGGTTCTTGTATTAGCAAGTAAATCTATGCAGTACGTTCTTCATTCTTGCAATGCGCTTATTGTATCAGTAAAGTGTCAGTAAATCATGCTGTTGGACAAAGTTAAATGAAATTAAGAACTTGATTGAATATGCATATCTTAACCTAAATATGATAATGTTTGCACGTAATAACAAGGACAACAAGGAACAGCGTGATGATACAGAGTGTAACTGAATTAATACGGTGTGTGTGTGTGTGTGTGTGTGTGTGTGTGTGTGTGTGATATTAATAGTCACTCAGACACCTCCTAATAAACTAATGTAAATGTAAACCCCATTGGACCAGTGGGCCTGCTGTGTTTGTGCCATAGAAACACTTCAATTAAAGGTTTATTAAAATCAGATAAAATAAACATGATTTAAATTAAAAGTGTTATGTGCACCATAATTATGCATCCATAACTCGTAGGTTGACCTTGTTTTTTTCTTGTGTCTGACTTTGATTTTGCCTTGTTCTAGTACAACTTTTAACACACACTTGTCAGTTACTTTTGGTGGAATCTCTGCCGCCAGATTACAAGCTGACATATTAAGTTACTTTGCCATATAGATTGTTACTTGAGGGAGCAAATCAAGACTTCAGAAAAAATCTGTTCAAAACAATACTATCATAATATCATTGAAGCTGTTTATACAGTGCAGAATTAGTGGTGAGAACTTTTATGAAAAGTAAATTCATTAATTAATTAACAAATAATCAGTTATTTAATGGATTCATGGATATATTTTAGACATGGACAATACAAATGTTGGTGTTGAGCAAAAGACTTTGGAAAAGCTATTTGAATTCCTGCCGGTTGTGTTAGAAATATTAGAACAGAGGAAGACAGAGCTTGTGACCATGAAACATTAATGAAAGCACTATTTCATCTCAGATCATCACACAAAATGGTGTCTTGAGAGTTTTTAGAAGAGGTCTGACTCCAATCTAAGTGCTGCATCAGTTAATGCAGAAACTGCAATGCCCTTTACCATACACATACAATGCCTGCTTTTGAGTAAAGCAAATAATGAGAATATTTTTCATTAGATTTTCTCAGGCTCCTGTTTGGCTGCTGATCGTCCATGGCTAATGTATCAGCAAAGCACATCTCAAAGGTCACTGATGTAATTCAGGAGCCTAATCAGCCTGTCTTTCTATCCAATTAGCGCTAGCTCGACTGTTTTCGTCAGTCCAGTCAAACTGACCTGAGCTCTCACACACCCACTGAATTTCCTCCTAGAGGTTTACTACTTGGCTCTGTCCAGAAATAAAGAACAGCAGCCAGCTGCACTGTTTGAAATTAATCTCCACCGTAAATGTTTGAGTTTGTGATCTACTAAAAAGCTTAATGGTTGCATCAAGCAACATATAGTTTCAACATAGCCTTAAGTCTTAACTTAAAATTAACACCTACCCAGTGCAAAATTAGCTGTAACTGAAACTACTCAGCGAAAAATGCTGCCAGGAGTATTTTCACCTAAAATTCCATTTTGTTTTCCTAGCAAGATACAAATTAAAATATTGGTATGGTTGTATATAGCATGAAGTATTTACAGAGTCTACCATTAATGTGGTTATACTTTGCAATAGTTAGTTACAGTACAGCTTGTTATGTAAGGAATAAAACACAACAGGGCATGCTGTTATACAAAAATAATCCACAGTGTGGATTACCACCCTGAAGTGGATTATTATCCTATCTGACATTATTATCCTTTCCTATCTGAAAAACACTAGAAGAAATGCTCAGAGGAAGAAATGCCATCACTTCAGCAGTGATGAGAGTGATGAGAGCATGACTGCTTATTTAATCCTGCTCATGCACATTTTTGTTTGTAATTGCCCCTGATATTTGCTAACAAATTTTGAAAAGAAAAAAAACACCTCCCACTTACACATTTTTTTTGTGGTCTGTCCTGCAGGATCCCAGTCCTGATGCACACTTCTAGCCTCAACCATATGCCCTGTTTACTTTTCTGGCAAGCTTTCTAAAAAAAATTATAGTGCACCTTTAATTTGTATCTGTGTTTATATCTGCTTAAAACACTATCTGTTCATAATAAAAAATGTGCTCAAATTCGGTTACCAGTACATACAGTATCGTAAATCCACAATACTTTTTTTACTAAGGACTAGATAAACTCAAGAGATTCTTCTATGCTTGGTGAGCAAGAAGACTGGTTACATATAAAAACTTATCTAGTCTGACTAGTGTACCAGATTTATACAGGAATCCTGTTGTGTTACGTTTCTTCCACTTTTCTTCTAGAAAACCCCATGATATTAGCTTCCCACAGAGCTACATCTCCACCTTTCATAACCTTTCCTGATGCCCCAGTGTGAACCTAAACCAGAGTTAAAAAGAATAATGACAGAGCCAGAGCTTGAAGGCCAAGTGGCTTCCCCACAGTGCAGATCGATAGAGAATACCACAAACATGGGAAACTAGTGCAGAGGTGGAGGATTCGGCTCTTGTGGACCTCACCGCAGTCTGACTATGACGCTCAGTGTCTTGAACTCCATTTTGCCTCTTTCAAAGTAGAAAACAGTTTAATAAAGCGTGTAGGATGTGCTGAAGAATCTACAATTTATTTCAAATTATAAATGCGCGAGAGCGACTTCTTCTTTTAAGCACTTGGCACATCCTCCTCAGCCATAGATCAATCTCCTCCTCCTCCTCAGCCCACAGATCAATCCACTGCTCAGCCAAGTCAGCTTGAGCTAAAGTGTGCTTTAGAAGAATCCAGAGGGATTTTCTTTAGCCTCCATGTGTGCTGCACATGTCAATAAAACTCATCTCTTGTCCATTAAATACCAATTAGCAGGTTTGATTTCTGCTCCTTAAGTAAGCACAGGCCCTAAGCAGCAGACAGAAGTTGTCTTTATCCAGAATCTTATCCTGAATTCATGCCAGATTTCTAAGAATGATTTTGATGGATTTCATATAAATGTAGTACTGTAATTCAACATATGAGTGCTAATCCTTTAAATTGAAGACTCTTCTGTGAAACAAAAAATTGCAGCTAAGCTGTAATTTAATTACTTGGTGCTGCTTTATCATTTAAATGTACTCTGTAACTAACATCTCTAAACCTGCATCTTATGACTTATTCAAACATTTTCAAAATAAGAAATATGCTAATCCTACATGTAACTGAGAAACAAGTACATGCTTTCATAGACTCACCATGTTGCTAACTGGCCACCCTTCTGCCTACAGTAGCTTACTAGTGGTAAGCTAGTAAAATAGTTGACACTTTTGAAAGGAGACAAATTCTCAAATGTAATATTGTTGAACATTGACATGGCCAAAGTTACCATTATACAAAACTTTAAAAACTTATTCTTAAAACTAGCATAAATGTCTAACCACTGAAAGACCATAATGGGCCTTAAAACTAGACAAAAATGCCAAAATGTAAGCAAGTTATGCTTATTACAAACAATGTAAACTCTATTTAAGATAGGCTTTCTTAAAATGATATCTAACACGATACTAGGCTAGTTTGTTGTCGCTAGCCAAGGAGAGGCACAACTAAGCTATCATTGTATGGGTGTAGCTGCTGCAGTGCCATGCAAAGTACGTTAGCTGTCCTTAGGCTCTGCTCATATCATGTTTACATAGCTTGAATCTCATACAGACATTTACACACATCTTGTTTTCCTGCTCAGCATGAGAGGATGTTTGTGTTTCAGTCTCAATCCCTTTACTGGTAAAAAAATAAATAAAAACACACACACACACACACACACACAAGTTTGTGTGTGTGTGTGTGTGTGTGTGTGTGTGTGTGTGTGTGTGTGTGCTTTAGATTGCTGTATATTCCATTTTTCCCTCACACTGACTGACTGTGAGCTAGAGACCTGTCAACCAATAAAACTGAGTATTTCCACATATTTTCCTGTAAATCCTGTCTGTTTGGTCTTGCCTCCATTCACCGAAGACAAAATACAACACTCCATTCACTGAAGATAGAAAATCACAACACTGCCGTCTTCCTTTACTGACATTCAGTTATGTGGTGACAAACTACTCCAAGTGGAGAATTATTCGGGGCTAAAGAAAAAATTTGGGGGCTACAGCCCCAAATACCAAGACCAGGTTGCGCTCTTGAGTAGGCCTATCAATATTTATTTATTTGTTTGTTTGTTCTATTTTTCTATTATCAGCATGGAATGGGGAAAAAACTATGAACTGTTCACCTTACCACCGCATTACCACCTTGGGGTGTGCATTATTTTCTAATAATTCAATAGCCCGTCGTCTGTTATTCCTTACGTATGTCAGTTCAAAAGTTTGAACTGGTACTGAAAATGCTAGCACTGCCCTGTAAAAAAAACTATGAAAAAGAAACTTTTTACGGCATAGCTGCATTTTTGTTCAACAAGCAGGAGCCATACCCAAGATTCATTTAAAGGCCAAAAGCAACTTGACTAAACAAGTGGAATCAGATATGGCCCATTGTGGATTAAATTGTACACACCTGCTTTATGCCATTTAACTAAAGACATTGTGATTATGATCTATTTTCAATTAATCAGTCAGTTTTAATGCACTTAATGCAATTCTGAAAAATGACAGAAAGCAAACTTGGTTTGATAAAAAACAATTTTTTTAAATGCACTGCAGCAGAACAGGCTGCAAATTGATATAGAGTGTTCTCAAACGTTTTGTAGCCAGGGACCCTTCAAACTATAAAATAAATTACACAAAACCTCATCAGCACAGACTTATTTCATGAACATTATTTAAACATGTACAGTAATACTTTTGGATGCCGCCACCACTAGGATGAGGCATTGTTTTCAGGTTGTCTGTGCATCTGTCTCAGATTCTCGTTAGTGTGACATTTCAAGAACACATGGTTGAAGGATTTATATGGCATTATCATTGTAACCAGCTGATTAACTGATTAGATTTTGGATTTGATCCAGGGTCAAGGTCACAGCAAGGTCAAATATCTGAAATAGTTTTTTCTTCAATAGCTTCCTTCCTGTTTGAAATAGATTTTAATAGTAACTTGGACATACAAAACAAGACAGACTAGACTTGTAGGCAGCGGAGCCATCCCCATTGTTATATGGGTTTCTATTTATTAGTGCCAAAGAGCTTTCTATGAACTTTCCACTGGCAGAACACATTTATAGTCTGCTTCTTGTTGAGTTATTGAGGTTCAGATTAAACCCTTCCAATTCAAGTGACCAGTCAAACAGACTGATAACTGTAAGAACTCACTAATATAATAATAATGGTTGGTTTTGATTTCCAATACAAAAAAAAAATCACAGTGCCCATGTCTATGCTTCAGTGGGACTCCACTTTGAGAACCACTGTATTAACCTACTTTATTAGGAATACTTGGTTATTCCTTTAATAGTCCTTTCACTTTTGATTCAAAATGGAAAAGTACTGTATAAATAAAGATTATTATTAAATTCCTGTCCCTCACCTTAACCTTACCCTGTCAGAACTTTACACTCCAGTTGGGCCATGCAAATTTATAACCTAGCTACTTCTTGCTTCTTTAGATAGAACAATAATTTGACGGAAGGTTGCTCAAGGTCTCTGACAGCCCACGATGTACTCCAAATTAATACTGTGTATGGTCTATTTGAAGACCTATCCTGCATAAAAAAGTTAACATCATGTGAGAAGGGGTGTTTTTCTTCAGTAATAATGCCTTTGGGAGATCATTTATTTTAGTGTTGTGTACAATATGGCCAAGGTCGATTTTCTAACTTCCCTCTTACTTCGAGACCTGATTTTATTCCTAAATATATACAGTACGCCTTATTCATTAAAGTTGCATATGGTCAAATCTGATTGTAAAATGAGGGTATGCAAATTCCACCAACAGTTTTCTTATTCAGCAGTTTAATATTTGGTATACCTGTACTATCTGGTCTAAGTGCATGTCAATTTGAGCATAACATTTTAACAACCTGGAAAATGCTTAATAACTGTTAACTAATGAAAATCAACACCATTGATTTAAGGATAATAATAACAATAGAAATTAACATTAATAATCCTAATTTCACAAACAGAACCCAATGTGTTCTGTATGCAGACTAACTTCATGTCTGAATTATTAAATGATGCTTGCATATTGCACAATTTTGAGGTTATTACATATTTCCATATCATCACAAAAATGCCAAAGGCTATTTTAGCACCTCTTCAGTCAATAGCATGCAGAATTAATAAAGCATTAATTAAATGCTGAAATAAAAAAAAAATGTATGTGTAAATAGTTCATATGCCACCAAATGTAGTTAAACAGGATTTGCAATTTCTGTCTGTTTTTGCCCTTTTATTTAAAAAAAGAAAAAAAAAAAAAGAAAAAAAAAGAAAAGAAAACTTCTAGAACAGCCAAGCTAAATAGGCCTGCAAAGGATTACATGGGACCTGGGACCATTCCTTCCTCACTGATTCTCTGTTAAGAGTAGATTTTATTTCAAGTTTTCATTTTGTGTGTAGCTTTTATGTCGTTTATTATGATACCAAAAATGTCTTTATTTGTAGCACACAAGCACCTCTGCCCTGGCTTCACTGAAATATTGTTTTTTGAATCGTATTCATCAGTTGTACTAAAATCAGTGTTTGTTTTGATGTCATACAACACTTGAATACATGTATTAAAGACACAGATTCATTCATTCACCATTCTATGCGCTTAAATCTGTGATTGTTTCTATGAAACTTTGATGAATAAGGGCCATTATGTTGATTTTCTAATGTTTTATGGACTCAAAATGCCTTTCTGTGGATGTGATTACATATTAATGACCTTTTCTCTTGTGTAATGTCTACTTAACACCAGTGTAATGTCTGTGCATGATTGAAGTGCACTGTAAACTTCAATGGCTTTCCTGACTGCAGTTCTCAGTTTTTGCTTCTTTGTGATTCATAGGTTTGTCAGATTGTTTTATGCATCATACTGTATAGTGTGATGACTATTACCATCCTGCAATCTGGAACTCATTTGATGATCAGTATGGCTCTAAACTTCTGTAAAGCTTGCATTCCAATCCTTTTAACTAGTCCTTATTGACTTCCCCTTGTCATTTCAACTCCATCACCAATCTTAAGGGGCATTAAGATACTTTAGCAGTTCATAAGATAAGACATTGAGATAAAATCACAGAAGCTTTGCCCATAAAGTAATGCAGTCCCATACAATTATGTTTTGAAAACTGAAAGCTGTTTATAAATGTATGCAATACATTATTTAATATTTCAAAACACACTCACGGACACTATTAGGAAGACCATATTAATACTGAGTGAGACTCTCCTTTGCTCTCTTGGTCCACATTCCTTTGAGATCTTGGTCCAGTGTTTGCCAGAAACATTCCCCACACAATTATACCACCACCAGTAGCCTGAACTGTTGACACAAAGCTGTTTGGGTTCATGGATTCATGCTGCTGATGCCAAATACTGATCCTGCTGCCATCTGCATCTCACAGCAGAAATCATGATTCATCAAACTGGGTGGCATTTTTCCAATTTTCAACTGCCCAACTTCAGTGAACCTGTGCCCATTATAGCCTCAAGATTCCTGTGCTTGGCTGACAGGAGTGGAACCCTGCAGTAGATGGTCTTCTGCTGTTGTAGCCAATCCACCTCAAGGTTTGATATGTTGCGCATTCTGTGATGCTTTTCTACCCACTGCGGTTGTAATGAGTGGTTATTTGAGTTACCGTAGCTTTCCTGTCAGCTCAAATCAGTCTGGCCATTCCCCTCTGACCTCTTTCATCAACAAGGCATTTCTGGCCACATAACTGCTGCTCACCAGTGGGTTTTTTGTTCTGTCAGAGTTTTTTTGTTTTTTCTGTGTAAACTGTTGTTTGTGACAAACCCAAGAGAGCATTTTTTGAATTACTGAAATCAAGCCTGTCTAGCACCAGTAACCATGCCACAGTCAAATCACATTTACTGAAGGTAATGCAGTCACCCTGATTGATTGATTGATTGATTTATTGATTTATTGATTGTATTTATAGATTTACTTTACTGCCTGACCTGGACATCAGACAAAGAAAGGCCTCTAGAATCTACAGGGATGTACATGAAAAGTGGAAAAATCTCCACCTCGTACTGCTCATTTCAGCACATTAGCATCAAATAATTAACATTGAATTTCAAAGACACCTCTACACTGTGTGGTCTGGTCTGTCTAAGTGGGGTCAATGCAGTCGCTGTGCAGAGACCCAAAGCTCAACAAATATTGTCTGTTTAAATAACTGTAACAAAGCAATCCGCTTATGTATAACATTAAACTTTAGAATTACAAGCCACTGAAATGTCGACTTCAATAAACTCTAACTTTCTCTAATAATAACAATAACTTTTTTTAATTGAATGTATGAGTGTATGCCAAAAATATAAATAAATAAACAAACAAACAAATAAATAAATAGTAAGGTCAATTAAATTTAAACCCAAAAATTCTTTTACATTTATTCAAACTACAGAACAAAAGTTAAATGTCTGAACAGCTTTTTAAATTAAACAGTGTTAGAACAGCTTATTAAAATAAGTTACAAGGTATTTAGCTTTATTTCACAGCTCATAATAGACGAAGCCTGGTATGAAAGATGGTGTGTTCCAAAATTTATGAGCACAAATAAACATAATTTCACGATTAGAAAGATCCATTTTTAATCAAAATGTTTTCGTTGAATTGCATCATTATGTAGAACACAGTGTAGGAGGAAACGTCCCACAGGCTGGAGTGGTTAATGCATAATTGCAGACTCACTGACATGCAGTAAGTTGAAATCTCACACAAAGTATGAATATCGATGTGTGAAAATGTTTTGCTTGAATTAAATATCCCTTGCAAATTAAGACCAGAGGCAAAGGAGGTGTGAGATAATCACAACATTGATTTGTACAACATTGATTCCAACAGCACAGGATTAAAGTCATGGAAAAGCACCATATGGTCCAAGCTGCTGTTTCTGAATAATTAGGATTTTTCCTCACTGTTAAACAAACTCTACAGCTGATGTATTCACAGTACTGGATTCCATATATATATATATATATATATATATATATATATATATATATATAGACATGCTAGGCACTGAAGCATATAATAGTTCAATTTTTTCAGTATACAGGTTTAAAATTGTTTATTGAGCAAAGGTGACTGTGTTTTATCACTCTCCTGGGTGTCTGTTGCGGTGAATGTCTCGATTTAATAAATCTTGTAATTATCAGACTTAGAAGAGGCCCTTTCAAATATGTGTCTGCAGTAACAAGGTGTTTTAGGAAGAGTTTGTCGTGTACCAGTTTTGCCAATACAATGATTTTCAAAGACACAGGGAGGGAAAGTCAGACAGAAATAAGTGTAGACATCTGAACTCAGGGAATAATTCATAGATAATAAGCATTTCTACCAGTATGTAGTCGTAGAAATGCACTGTAAGTTAATACGCTCCGTCCTAAAGAATATTGGTCCACACTCATAAATTAATGCAATTATCCAGGAGAATAGCATTCAAATATGCTAAAATAACAGACTCCAACTCCACACTGTGGTGTTCTAACTTTCCTTGTCTGTTATTTTCTTACATCTGGACACTTCATTGGGTGTCATCTGTTATATAAAATCATAATTACACAAACATTGGCTGTTAAAAAAATGACAACCACTTTGTCACTGATTGATTATTACTTCTGTTTGTATCACTGACCTCAATGTACATGTAGATTTTTCAAGGTATTAACAATTTATTTAAAATTATATAGCTGCCTCTGAGCAATTATGTTTCAATTATGAATTACAGTTGTTGTACAATACTTGCTCAGGTATTACAACATTTTCAGAAAAGCATTCTGACGCCCTTTTGTATAATAATCAGTTTTATACCATAAGCTTTGAAAACATTGCAGTCTTTAATTTGTCAGCACTCATAGCACCTCTAGGCCTCAATGTCTTTATAATTTACTTCCATAATCTAATCAATCTCGCCCCGCTGTGAGAGAACAAGATGTCTTAATTGCATTATCAAAATAACTTAAGTAGATTACCATATACAGCATCTAATTTTGGTTGCCTTCTCCATGAGCCAGAATTGAAAGTAAATGTCATGACCATGCCCTTGACCTCTTCTGATTCATGTGGAAATGTGATCTTAAAGATCTTAATGATCATTTAGAGTAAAGCTTCATTCCTCTTCCTGATTCTACTAAAGATATAATATAATATATAATATAATAATAAATACAGTTAACAAATATTGTATGAAAGATCACATAATCAAAATGTATTGAGTAGACGACTTTATTTGTCACATATACACTGATCAGCCACAACATTAAAACCACTGAGAGGTGAGGTGAATTATATATTATCACCTGTCAAGGGGTGGGGTATATTAGGCAACAAATGAACAGTCAGTTCTCAAAGTTAATGTGTTGAAAGCAGGAAAAATGGGCAAGCACAAGCATAAAGATCTGATATCTATCTATCTAGCTCTCTCTCTCTCTCTCTCTCTCTCTCTATGTATATATA
>JANDJT010000131.1:3382935-3395008 GCA_024331685.1 Stegophilus panzeri | reverse complement strand
ATACATCAAAATCAACACATAAATGGTTTACTGACCACAAAATCAAGGTCCTGCCATGGCCATCCCAGTCCCCTGACTTGAAACCCATAGAAAACCAAGAAAATCTGGAGAGATTCTGTACGGAGGAATGGTCTCAGATGCCTTGTCATGTACTCTCCAACCTCGTTTGAAGATCTAAAACTATTTAGTATGAGATATACACAAAAACAGAAGCAATCAGGATGGGGCAAATACTTTTTCACGATTCAGAGTTCTCGATTCTGATGTCAGACGCCCTGAGGTGTGCAAATAGTTTTCATTAATGCACAGCTAAAATAGTTCCAGTCAGGTCTTGACCACATTACAGTTTCATATCACTTCGCCAAGTTAATTGAAATAGTGAAAAAGTTAGGCTAGTGTCCACCACACATTTAGCAACAAACAAAATGACAGACAATTTAGATTTTCCAGAAATAAGTAAGGAATAATTGATGATGGGCCGTTGAATTATTAGAAAAATAATGTGCACCAGAGGTGGTAATGCAGCCACGAGGTGAAGCAGAGGCTTGAGCCATTGATATGCAGTTATTGGAGAGAGAGAGAGAGTGAGCGAGAGAGAGAGCACATGTGATTGCACTAATGAGACAGAAAAGCCAGTGAACAAGTATAATAATTATTCATTTTTTTATTCGTTGTATTTTCTGCAGTAATAAAAAACTAAAAATCTTGTGAACAAATAGGCTTATCGATATTTATTTATCTCTCTTTCTCTCTCTCTCTCTCTATCTCTCTCACCCTGTACTAGTATGTTGTCTTGCATTTCATGAAAGTTAATAAGAGCAACTGTGAGTTTAGTGATGAGGAAAGTTGTGTACAGTCTTTTATTTGAGGAATATTTTAAAAATAATGTATTTTGAAACTTAGACAGAGACTCTATAAAAGTCTTTTTTCCACATTGAATGTATAAACCTGCAGGCAGAGGGAGGCGTTTGAATGCAAAGTTCACTCCTGCGAATTTGGGTCACTGTCTCCACAAGGGAAAAGAGTACCGAATGAAAATTCATATCATCTCTTAAAATAAAAACGAAAAAAAAATAAGCTCTCAATGCATTAATGTGACATTTGTCCTTTTCACAGGCTTCAATATAAAATAGTTTATGAATTCTTGATAGTTCTGTGGTAATATAAATAGAGATATCCCCTTTTTCGCTGTAGTAGGGATCCTTTTGAATGGCCTCTGATGATTTCATTTGACCTCATGCCTGTGTCCTCGCACAAAGTTATGAATACTTCTAGATTGGACTATCCATCTTATTCAGAGTGAACAGTCACCAGTCAGAGGCTGGTCTGATCTCTATCACTGGCCAAGCAGATACGTTGTCATTGATTATAATCGCTATAAGTGTTTTTTTTTTAACCTTGGGCTCTTTAAGCATTTCCAGACTTCTTTTCCACAAACTTCATGCGCATATACAGCAGTGCAGCATTAAACCTTGGCCTAATGACTAATGAGAGAGAATCTTATATTAGCAATGCAGAACTAATATACTAGGAACCAAAGGCAGCAAACTATTGAAAAAATGTTTTTGTTTAGTTTATTTTCTTTCCCTGACATGGAGAAAAGTTCACTGTAGACAAATAAAAAAAAAGTATTTCCAAAAACAGTCTGAAGTTACAACCAGAAAAAAGAGACAAAACAAATAGAAACACAATTAGTGAACAAGGTACAGGGAACTTGAAGTTAAAATTTGAACATTTTTATTTTGATGTGGGAAGGCAAGCACATCATACACTTGTTATTCACATGAGTAAAGACTCATGGGGGGCACGGTGACTTAGTGGTTAGCATGCTTGCCTCGCATCTCCAGGGTTGGTGGTTTGAATCCTGCCTCTGCCCTGTGTGCATGGAGTTTGCATGTTCTCCCTGCGCTTTGGGGGTTTCCTCCAGATACTCTGGTTTCCAGGCTCCCCATGACCCTGTGTAGGATAAGCGGTACAGAAAATGGATGGATGGAAAATGAAAAATATGGACACTGATCCTTCTTCATCAAGGTTGTATACATTTGCACTCCTGCACCCGTCAGTGTGCAGCTGCAGAACAGAGAAAATATCGGCCATGTGGATATTAGACAACCAGTTTATAAAAGGATTATACCTATTTAAAAATTTGACAATTATGTTTTTTTACCTGTTTCTTGCATATTACAGCAAAATTACCTAACAATCCATCATCCAGCTGAGTTTTTGCAATTGCTGCTGATGGAAAGCAGTTCCCAACTGCACAGCTGATAATATTATTATGCACTCCCACACCCTCCTTAAACTCCTAAATTGGTAGAAATGCTAATTTTCCTGTCTTATTTAAGGCTATCGGTTCTGGGTGATTAAATTGTTTTCACTGTTTTATAAAATAGTAAATAACAAGCAAATCTATTTTAAAAATCTATTTCACACAAGCCTTCATACTAATGGTTAAAATTTAGGGTCACTGTATACAGTCAAAATGCATACTTTGCTTTTGAGGTCTCCAGTATATAATATGCATATTTCTGGAAGATGCTTGATACAAAAAAGGGATCTCATTTCATGCTAGCACTCACTAATATGTAAACATGTGACCTATTTCTTCATCAGTGGCAACAACTAATTAACTTACTCTCATTAGTCTGTTCCATCTCCACACAAAACCATTATTAAATATCTCTATGGACACTGCTGTTATTCTCGCTTGCTTATTACCTCTTCAAATAATCAAGGGCACTACCTGCATATAAAGTGTGTGTTATTAAAAAATGTGCCTGTATAGACCTTATTTTCTGGCCTAGAACATATATGATGATGGGTCCTAAACTTGCATAAATTGAAGTAAAAATGTTTGACAACAAGCAAATACAGTAGATCCTCAATAGAAAGCTGCAAATTCTGTTTCCATTCCCAATTATCCCTGGCATCCTTAAAACTATCCAATTCAATTCAATTTTGCTTTGTATAGCAGTGGACATTTTTAACAGTGGACTTTTAACAGTGGACATTGTCACAAAGCAGCTTTACAGGAATATATAAATTCAGGATATAAATTTTTAATTTACAAATGCAAGCCAGAGGCGACAGTAGCAAGGAAAAACTCCAATAGAAGATACAAGGAAGAAACTTGGAAAGGAACAAGAATCAAAAAGGAACCCTATCCTCATCTGGGTGACACCAGATAGTGCAATTATAAATTATTCCCTTATATAACTGTGAACTAGATAGTCATATAGTGCGGTTGTGTAAACAGGAAATTCATTATAGTTTTCACATGAAGTCTATTTTGTTGAAGTTATCATCTATTCAGTGATCAAGACTTGAGTGCAAAACTGTTTGTGCCAATTGCAATCCTAAATCTATCATAGCAACTGTAGTCCTAAGCTATCATAACAAAACTGTTCATATTAATTGCAGTCCAAAGCCATCTTCATGGTTTTTAAGTGGTACCACCCTTAGTAATCTAATTAATTTTGTGCAAATTTTGTCATTGTTTTGGAGCACACTAGCTTATATATAATCTTAAGGCTAACATATTCATACTAAAAGCCACAAAACTTCAATTTTGATTTCATGGGGACTTTAAGCCTTTACATTCTTATAAGTGTACCAAAACATACTTGTATCTGCAACTAGAACATTGCAGACTCCAATTTCCATAATGCACAGTTGGCAACCTTGTCACATTAACAGGATTACTGGTAATAAGATTAGTGGCAATCAGACACTTCCCTTCAAATAACCTGGACATTCAGGCACACCTTGTGAAGTCTGACTCCAGCACTGAGTAAGCCTTGTTCATTACCAGTTTGCTTCTTTGGGTTGACTCCGTTCTAACCTTTGCCTTATCTAGTTTATGTCCATATGCCAATCACCTGACCCACTGTTTGTTTATAGATTTTTAATATTGCCTAGTCCTGTTGGTTTTGAGTGTTTTTTAATCAATTTAAAAAAAAACATAAACCAAAGTATATTCTATTCTTTTATTTTATAAAGTTTCTTCCTACACTATGTACTACAATACAATTCAATATCAGTCAACAATTTGATGCAGTCCTCTCCTCTGAAGACTTTCCCATTTCAGAAAACCTAAAGTTACAGCTTGACCTCTGCATGTTATAAAGTGCTGACACTGAAGACTCCATCCAAAAATGCTAAATAAACATCTCCTCACAAACAATTTCTCCATATCCATAGTTACACATTTCTAAAAGCTTCCATTTTAGATAAGCAACCTGTATTATTCTATATATATACCAAATAGCCATAACATTAAAACCATGTGCCTAATATTGTGTAGGTCCCCCTTGTGCCGACAAAACAGCTCTGACGCATCGAGGCATGGACTCCACAAGACCTCTGAAGGTGTGATGTAGTATCTGGCACCAAGACGTTAGCAACAGATCCTTTAAGTCCTGTAAGATGTGAGGTGGGGCCTCCATGGATCAGACTTGTTTGTCCAGTACATCCCACAGATGCTTGATCAGAAGGAGATCTGGGGAATTTGGAGGCCAAGTCAACACCTTGAAAACTCTATCATGTTCCTCAAACCATTCCCGAAGAGTTTTTGCAGTGTGGCAGTGTTTTCGGGTCAGCATGGGATAGGACCTGATGGGCTAGCCTTTGCTCCCCACAATTTGCTAATTATTAATGGGATGCAGGGTTCAGTATCTTTGTGTATATCTGTGTGCTGTTCAAAATCTAAAGCACTACAGTACCTCCAAAATCTCATCTGTTCTAGATATTTAGTAGATATTTAGAGCAAGAAAACTTTCTGTAGCACCATTACCTCAGTTCTCATTAAATGGAAAATCAATTAGTTCCATACCAAAGGATTTTTAGTAATTAGGAGCACTTGGGCACACCGGAGACTGTTTATGTCCTCCAAGTCAAATTAATTGAGCTCGGCTTTGCTAGAATGCTTAGAGTATACCTTAGCTTGTTTGCAAAATAAAGAACCATTCCTCATTAAGCAATATGTTTGACAAGTGCCTTCTACACATTATGCATTAGGACCCTTGTGAAGTTTGTGCTGATTCACTGCACATCTAACAGCTGGGTATCTGTAAAATTTGGACTACCTACATGTTTTATGTCAATGTTTTCTAAGTAATGTTGCCTTTTGTAGGACTTTATGGAAAGTCTTGCAAACATACTTTAGTAATATTTCCTGTGACTGCAGCCCCACAGATGAATAATATGAAGTCCCTTGTATTGTAGGTCAGCCTAACAAACTTTCACTAACAAACTTTTACTTTAACATTAATGTTAGTTACCTCATCAAACTTTAAGTGGCAGGAAGATAACCATTTTAGCTAGATAACTAAGCAGTAGACAACTTAATATGGCAGCTGTATTAATTCCCATCCTTCATTTAAAATATTTGACAATGGTTGCATTTTACAGGTAATTAGGTAAGAGGTTTGAGTTGTTATTTTTTAGCATAGAATTAGCAAATATACAAAATGGGGTTAACTAGCACTCATGCTAATGTGATGAAGACATTAAGGACATAATGATTTATGTCAGGAATAATTGATGATCAGCCGTTGAATTATTAGAAAATAATACACACCCCGAGGTGGTAATGCCATTACATCCCGGGTGTGCATTATTTTTCTAATAATTCACCGTTCTGTCGTCAATTATTCCTTACTTATTTCTGGAAAATCTTAGTTTCTGTCATTTTGTTTGCTGTTAGATCTGGGTGATGTGGTGGACAGTAGACTAACTTTTCTGTTATTTCAATCCAGTGATATGGAAATGTAATGCAGTGAAGACCTGACTGGAACTACTTTTGCTGTGTATTTACTAAAAAATAATTGCACACCTCAAAACGTCTGTCAGCCAATCAGAATAGAGCTTTCAACAGCGCTGTGGTAAAATTAAAGGTAATTGATTTGAATTGAAATTATTTTCAATATACACTCACCAGCCATTTCACTAGGAATACATGCACATGCTCATTCATGCCATTATCCACTATATCACATGGCTGCAGCACAATGCATAAAATCATGCAGATACAGGTCAAGACGTTCAGTTAATGCTCTCATCAAACATTAGAAAGGGGCAAATTTTGATTTTAGTTACTTTGAATATGGCATGGTTATTGGTGCCAGACATTTGCTTATCTGGGATTTGAACATACAGCATTCTCTAGAGTGAAAAACAAAAAACATCCAGTGAGTGGATGTTTTGCAGGCAGAAAACTTGTGGTAACTATGGACAACAAAATGTTCTTCTCGAATCACATCACTAAATTGACTAGCTCTTGGAGGTTTCTCCTCTATAACATTAATTGGATCCGGCCACTCAAGTGCTTGTTCAGTCCGCTGTCATTTCAAGAATCGATTACTGCAGCTCGCTCCTGGCAGGTCTGCTCAGCGTGCCAACCGACTTCTGCAACTGATTCAAAATGCAGCTACACAATTTGTTTCCAGCCTGCCCAAGTTCTCCCACAACACCCTTCCTCTGTGCTTCCTCCACAGGCTTCCTGTAACTGCCCGTCAGATTTAAAACGTTTGCCTACAAAGCCAAAAAAGAGCTCATATTTGTTAAGCAATCTCGTGTCCTCATATAGTTAGTGTTGTTTTGGAAAGGGTGCTTGCTGATAGGCAAACTGCTAATTTGCTGGGTAACTACTTACTGAATACAAGCTATAACACCACCTTTGTATTTACTCAGTGTATCTACAGTATGTACAGTTTTTCATGCTAATTTTTTTCTCAGTGACTTTTAGTTGTTCATTTCAAATCTAGAATAACTGTTATTTCTCACAATTGCCTTTGGCATTCAGCATTCACACACTGTTGATGAAGCATTTGTAGCCTATATTTTGAGATTGAATATTCTGCTGCAGGATATTAATGAAAATCAGGCCAGTAATCAATCCTGTAGAAGAATGAAACTGTCCAATTAAAGTTATGAAGAGACCTTTTCAAATTACTATATTCAGCATTTGGCAAACTTGATGACTTCATCACTGTACCACCCCACAGTGACCATCATGGGATGGCATATCGTTTTTCACAAAGAGAAGCTATTGTTATTGGTCAAGATTTTTTCCAAGATTGTGTCCAGTTTTTAAAAGTGAAGTAGAGTCAAAGGAACAGGCTAGCCAGGAGTCTTATCTAATGATACTCATTACTTTCTGCATACATCTTTCTGCTTCATTTAAGCCATCTTGTGCAGGAGAATCTATCATTCTAGCAAGCGCCCTGCTGCAAGCTGGTAACCTCTGATTTATTCAGATTACCCTTTTGAGTCCTTGCACCATGGCTCTGAAAGCACCTTGAACCTTTTTAATTAAGACAGTGTAATTTGGAACTTAATTTATCCTTAATGCAGGGCATCCATTAGCAGAATCATTCTGGTGCCTTTGCAGCTGTGAGCGGCGTCAGCCTGAACTGAAATGAACGGTCTGTTTTTGGCAGCGATGCAAACAGCGTACATAAATATGGTCCTTAGAGGAACAACACCAACAAAATTGGCCTTGAAAATATAGGCAATGATTTTGTTGTCATCAGCTCAATAAGAGAGATCAGAGTAGTTATGTGAATGAAATGTCGTAGAAATCCCTTGGAGGACTACATTTCTGGACATATTTGGAAATATAACAACAAATTTTAAATGTGCAATATTTCTCTACAAAATAACCCTTAAGCTGCTATTATTATTATTAGTAGTAGTAGTAGTAGTAGTAGTATTGTCTCAACATTCATATAAAAGATCAGGACCAAAAAAGAAGGACAAGAAAGCAGTAAACATAGTCAGGGGTAGAGGTTAAAGGTTAGCTTTATCTTTATCATTTAAAAAAAAAAAAAAAAACCCTAATCAAACCAGTCAGTTGCAGCAGTACAAACCCTGGATTCAGCAGAACTTTATTCATCTTCATAACGTTATTATACTTCACTGGATGTGATGGACATGGGTTCATCAACTCTGTAACCTTGGGTTGAGCTGCTGGTTCAGCCATGATTAATAACTCTCATTAGCCTTGTGACATGCTGAGCTGTGGAACAGAGTCATTATTTTGAAGTGTTCATGCTGGATCAGGGGTTTATAGCACACTCACTCTGACTCTTCCACATGCAATAACAGTTCTGTCAAGAGCACACCGAATTATGTTTGAGGGAAGGCCAGAACAAAAATGAACATTTCAACTAGGGAAGTAAAATGTGCACACATTTTCGATATAGTCCTTTTACAAACGACTGATCTAATGGAAACCTTGTAACGTTTCCACATGACCAATATTTTCACTGTTGACCTGCTGCTGCTGTTCAAACAGATTGAACGCATCTGCAATAAGGAAACAAACAGCGTTTTAATTACTTTTAAATTATCATAACTATTAAAAGTACAGTAGTTGCAAAGTAAAATGTTTTACCTATATGGTTTTGGTCCAAATTTTCAGTGGCTAAAATTTTGGTGCATCCATAGTTAATATACAGTCCTCTCCAAAAGTATTGGAAGGGCAAATACAATTCATGTCCCAAGACATTTGGGTTGGAGGTCAAAAGCTGAATATAGATGATTTTCAGAATTTCAGCTTTCATTTTCTGATATTTACATCTACATGCATTAAACAAATTAGAACATGGTACCTAAGGTGGCATACTACCCAATTTGTAGGTGAGCAAAAGGTTTGGAATAGATAGCCCTAAAGTAAATTGAAGTAAATAACACCTACTACACAATATTTGGTTGCATATCCCTTGCTTGCAATAACTGCCTCAAACCAGAGACCCAATGACATGACCAAACTGTTGCCTTCTTCTTTTGTGATGCTTTTCTAGGCTTGTACAGCAGCTGCTTTCAGTTGTTGTTTGTTTTGGTTTTTATTTCCTACAGTCTCTTCTTCAGGAGGTGAAATGCATGCTCAACTGGGTTAAGGTCTGGTGATTGACTTGGCCAGTCTAAGACCTTCCACTTTTTTCCCCCTGATGAAGTCTTTTGTTGTGCTGGCAGTGTGTTTTGAATCATTGTCTTGCTGCATGATGACGTTCCTCTCAATTAGATTGGATGCATTTCTCTGTAAATTGGTAAACATGTTCCTGTAGACTTCTGAATTCATTCTGCTGCTACCAACATGAGTTACATCATCAATAAAGATTAGTGAGCCTGTTCCAGAAGCAGCCATGCAAGTCCAAGCCATGACGCTACCTCCACCATGCTTGAATGATGAGCATGTATGTTTTGGATCATGAGCAGGTCCTTTCTTTCTCCATACTTTGGCATTTCCATCAGTTTGGTAAAGGTTAATCTTGGTTCCAGAACTTTTGTGGCTCTTCCCTGTATTTCTTTGCAAATTCCAATCTGGCCTTTTCAATTCTTACTACTAATAAGTAGTTTGCATCTTGTGCTATGACCTTTATATTTCTCCTCTTGAAGTGTTCTTTGAACGGTCAATTGTGATATCTTCATCCTTGCCCTGTGGATGTCGTTGATGTCACGAACATTTGTTTTGGGATTTTTAATCACAGCTCTCACAATTCTGTCATAAGCTGCTGTTGTTTTCCTTGGCCGACCTATTCAATGTCTGGTTGTAAATAAACCAGTGGGTTATTTCTTTTTCAGGACATTCCAAATTGTTGTATTGGCTACGCCCAATGCTTGTGCAATGGCTCTGATCACGTTTCCCTCTTTTCTCAGCTTCAAAATGGCTTGCTTTTCTCCCATAGATAGCTCTCTGGTCTTTGTGTTGGTTTATCCTTTTTATCAACAAACGCAGTCTTCACAAGCAAAACCCAGGGCTCAAACCAAGAGTAGACATTCAGAGCTATTAATTACTTAAACATTCAATCTAACAGGACACACCTGGGCAATTGAGTCGAGAGGCAAATACCAACTAAAATATTACTAATGTGAAATGGGGAAGTGGGTAGAGCTTCCAAACCAGTCAGCTGACATAGTTCAAAACACCTGTCAATCATGCCATTTTCACTAGGGGGGAATAAGAAGAGTAGATTTTTAAATGTAACTTACACAAAATATATATATATATATGGAGCTCCTACACAAAATGTGTGAACATTGGCAGGTCTGATGTTTAATATACACAACAGTCTGGCTTATTTCATGACTATTCTCTGGAAAGGAAAGGAAAAAAAAAAAAGTACGACACTTCAGTCACATACAGTATATATTTAATAAGAAGAGAGAACGTGAATTTTGTAATGGATAAAAAGATCACTGCAGCATTGAGAGGCATTTTAAAACAGACTATGTGGCAAAAGAAATCACAAAATTTGGATTAAAAAAAACACAACAACAACAATAATAAAAACCCAGATGGGAACCAATGGTATTCCCAGAGTCAGTTGTTCTACACATCTGGAATAAATCTGTCAATATGATTCATTATATGCACATATACTATATTTTATGACCTATAAATTCCAAATCAGAAGATGCCACTGTCAGTCATTAAAATGCATAAAAGGCACAGACCAGTCTGTCTGGTATACAATATAATTAGATATTTAAATTACACAATATTACCGTGAACAGTTCAAAACATAAGTTTCCACTTGGATTGAGGCTGCCTAAAAATAGGCGGATTTTTTTTGGGATAGCATTCTCTACAACTGAGATGAAGACAGCATTGTATGCGTCTTTTTTGCACTATTTTTAATTTACAATATGACAACACCCTACACCAATGTGTTAGGTAGTTGCCGTGATAACAAAATTCATTGGCACATGTCTGGTCTGTTGTCGATGATGGGATTGTGCAGTTAAAATCCTTTGAAATGTTAATATATTTAATGTATATATATATCCACTACAGGCAAACGCAATGAGATTCTTCAAACCCAGAACCTTGTGAATTTCTCTCTTTAGCTCCAGATATCCTGCAGGTATCGTTTCTCCTCTCGCAGTTTCGCTAGGGTCTTCATAGATTCCAGTTTATCCACCTGAAGCTCTGCCCCTATGATCTCCATCAGAGTATCGTTCACATCTTTTGCCATATTCTTAGCATCTCTGTAAAAACAAATAGGCATACATGAACATACATGTTAACATATCAATGGAAAACGATAACTTTCTGATCTGTTCTATGTATTTTACTGCACTGTATTATTTCATGTCTATTTACATGTCTAACATTACACTATGCAGGGTCCCATTATGGCTTTCTGATTAATAAACAATAAACTTCAATCTAATTTTAACCTTTAAATCATGGTTTGCAATGTCACCATAGTACGTTCCTCAGTAAGCATCACTGTGATGTTCTGTGATAGTTCTGTCCACAAGGTTTTTAAACTTTCATTAACTTTTTCCACAAAGGACGCATGCAAGGCTCCTTCAAATCTATCCAAAACATCTGTCCTTATGAAACAGACTTCATCTATAAAAAACAAACACTCCCCAATCATGCTGCCTATTTAGGCGCTCTCTGTTTTATCCATTGTTACATAACGTTATTATTGTTGTTGTTTTTTAAAATCTATTATTACATTAACAATATTGTGCATGTTGAGTATTGTATTTATATTATTTTCACCACAAAGTACACTCAATTCTGACTGGTCAGAAGGTGTTGATTAATTTTCTACAACAGCAGTTCTGACAGCAGTGCCAACTGCAGGGCAAATCACAGGTTTATATTAATGTGCTCATTCTATACATTATCGTTTCTATCTTAACAGGTCATACAGAGGGATCTGTATGGCTTACAATCTACATACTCTAAGACTAATAATAAACAGGTGCATCTTAAAAAATTTTAATATCATGGGAAAAAAAATTCTGGAATTTAATTCAAAAAGTGGAAATTCATTACACACAAAGTGAAATATTTCAAGCCTTTTTTTGTTTGCATCTTCATAATTACGGCTTACAGCTCATGGAATCAAAAATCCAGTATCTCAAAATATTAGAATAAAGAATTTATAATACAAAATGTCGACCTTCTGAAAAGTATGTTAATTTATGCACACAATACTTGGTCGGGACTCCTTTTGTACAAATTACTGCATCAGTGCGGCGTGGCATGGAGGCAATCAGCCTGTGGCACTGCTGAGGTGTTATGGAAGCCCAGGTTGCTTTGATAGCGGCC
>JANDJT010000131.1:3365568-3380936 GCA_024331685.1 Stegophilus panzeri | reverse complement strand
ACACACACAGACACACACAGACACACACACTCAATGGATTGAAAAAAAGAAGGTCAGGCTCCAGGTTATTATCTTTTTACAGTCAGTTGCTCTGCTTTTCTGTCAGCTGGCTGGTGCTCACCAGAACTCTGATCTGTCTTTGTGTTTTGCTGAAAATACTAATGCACATGAACCACAGAAAAAAGTTTTCCATAGAGCGCTGTGTTCGAAAATCTTGTGCTCTCCTCTGCCTGCATACATAATTTTAGTGCCTGCATACATAATTCCATGTTACATATAATGTGCAGTAACATGGTTGGTAACTGTAAGCAAAAACCCTACTACCTGCCTATATAAAAGCCTGTAACATTCTTTGACACCTCGTCTTTAAGAAATCATCAATACATTTCCTGAAAACAAGTCAAAATATTTTTCATTTACGTTCTAATCTTGCCACGGCTGTCCTCCTACAAAGGTCAAATTGGGAAAGGAACCAGTTCATCAAATGCAGAGATAATTACAGTCAGTATGCCAAAAGATGTCTAAAACCTTACTAGTTGTCTGTAATTTCCTCACACTTTGATCAACTTGTTGTATAACTACATGCAATAGCGAAACAGACATAACCCTAATCAACTCAGTTTGTAATCAGATACTGGCTTTTTAAAATATCCAAGACGCTCCTACGTTGTAATTTTCTCCCTTTTCCCTTCTGGCAGTAAACAGATTTTAAAATGCTATAATTTTACTTCTAGTAAATTTAGTTCTATATCAAGTTCAAGTTCAATTGAGTTCTATATCAATTACAAAATTTCAACATGTCAGTGGTTTTCCCAGGCTGCCACACAAATACAGTTCATGTCTATGTCTGTGATGTGTTTGTTCTTGTCCAATACTTTTATTGCACTGAACTGAACTAACCAACCATATACTTAACCCACTAACCGACTAATCAACCAACCAACTTAGCAGCCAATTATAAAAGAACAAGTAACTATCCCATCAACCAACAAATCATCCAATTAACTACCCAATCAATGACCCAACACTTGCCTAACTAACCAACAACACTAACCAAAAAAAACTTGGAAAACTGGAAGCAAAATCACCAGCCAAAAATGCTGCCTATTTAAGCAACCTCTATCTGAATTGTCCAATATAACAATGACTATGTTTACATGCACATCAATATTCCAATATAAATCGGAATTTGGCAATATTCTAATTAGTATTGAGTCGCAATCTGATTTCCCAAGTCACAATAAGACAATATTCTGATTCCACAAATTCTGATTCCCACCTCTGGAATATGCCTGTTTTAATCAGAAATTTGTTGCATGTAAACACCTTATTCAGAAAATCCACTGAAAGGAGATATATGCGCATGCTCAGTCTGCAACTACTTGTGGGTATCAACGGCAGCATCTTTAATCTCCCAGGAAATAATAGCAGGAAAGGAAACGCATATTTATAGATCGCCATACTTGCAACAGCCATGTATACAGAAATATTCTGATGCCGGTATGCATACAAACACTGTATTTGCAATAAGGCTGAGACCCGACTATAGACCTTAAATGGAATTTGATGTGCATGTAACCGTAGTCAGATGTTGTACATGTTGGATTTTGTGACTGTACATGTATGAGTCTATAATCAGCACATGTCTAATTTACACAAGATAATTCTTAATTATGCTTGCTACCAACCATGGCAGCAAAGCTGAACATGTCTCAGTGGAAACATGTCATGTGATAAGGGAGAACTAGCTAGTAGGTAGGACCAAATTAGGACAAAACTTGGATTAACTTATTTCTTCATGTTATAAAAACAAAGAAGTATCAGAACACAGGACTGTCTTGAGTTTTTGAGTTTGGTTGTTTTGGGCTTAATGTATAGTGTATGCATTAGTATGGTGATATTTTATCAGCTCCAGATTCTCAGCTGATCTAAAAGGCTAAGTGTTTACAGAGAAAACCCACTCGAGCAATCAGCAACCATGAAAATCTCCTAACTTTATACGTATATTGTGAGCCTATAAAACCCTAGGAAAAGCACACAAGGTCAAGCTGACTCCTTTTACACCGTAGCCATTACGAATCATTGTAGGTTGCTTTTTTACTTCTGTAAACTGTAGGGAAAGAATGGGGGTCTGCTTTTAATCCAAGATTAGAGTAGGCATGTGTATATATTCAATTTTCAAATCACAGTAATTTACAGTGGCCATCAGAGGCTGTCTGCTTTTCTTTTCTTTTCTTTAAATAACCAGCACACCGAGTAAAACACATATGTAGATCAGTTCATGTAGATTGTGGTTTTTAAGTAGTTTAGAGTAAGGGCCATATTACATTAAAAATAATACCATTTCAGTGGGAAAAGATGTTTGATCAAAAAAACAAAAACCTTGTCCTTTTAGTAGGTCTATTTTTATTATGTTAAGTGCAAAGTAGCGAAAATAATCATTAAACAAAATCAATTACATAGAACTGTATTATGAAGCATGAGAATGCTGTATCAGCCATATGACATTCAATTATGATGTTTAATATAAAATAGCAGTGTACATCCTTATAAATCAATCAATAGCGGTTAAGCATTGATGTTACAACATTCATGATTATTTAATTATCTGAGAAATATTAGCCACTCATTTTCTGCTAAGTTTCTGCTTTTGTGGCGAACACGTTTGCTAGCAAAGTGAGAAATGTTAGCTAAATTTGATGGAGAAGCTGATAACTTTACAACTCAAAGGTTTGTTTGTTTATAATTTAATTTATATACAATTTTCATGGTGAGAAACAGGTTCAAATGTAAGGAAAATTTATAAACATTTTTTAAAAGTTTATCTTCGATAAAAAAATCTAAAACTAAATCTGGCCTCACTTCATTAAAACTATTTTCATTTGAATCAAACAAATTTTAAAAAGAGCAAAAACTTATGAGTGAGTCTGAAGTGGCCTGTTAGTCAACGGATGTAGATGATACGGTCCCAGCGATTATCAAAGTAGAAACAACGCTTTCTACCAACAAGAGGACAAATCAAAGGTAAACACATACTCATCTTGGAAACAAGCACGAAAGTTTCTCCGACTCAAGCTTATTTGTCTTTCTTTACCTGCTGCTCGTCATGTCACTTTTCTTACCTTCCGCTCTTTAAAAATGAAAATTGGCAAGTGATTACTGTCTATCATTTGAAAAGCCTGGGAAATCTGGGAAATCATACGAAATCTGTTTGTTTTTGTTTTTTATCATCAAAGGACCAGTAAAAACATACTCAAGGGACAGATTTGGCCTGCAGGCCACTCACTGAATAGCCCTGATGCAGAGGCTGTTTTGCAATAGTTTAATGATGTGAGGTACTGCGCGGTGGTCTGTCAATTCCTCTGTGTAAAATTTTAGTGTTCAGTTTAAGACGTTACAGCCAGGATAAGAAATATGATATAATAACATTAGACTTTAGTCATCCAGGAGATAAGTTTCTTGCCAACAGTTGCTCTATAACAGCTACATAAAAAGAAGTAACAGAAGTACCAGTGTGATTATCTGTGATTATCACGCCTATAAACAAGACTCATCGACTCAACGTGGTCAAGTTTTGTTTTGCAGTGTTTCACAGTGCCACAGTCTCAGATCTGTTTTGCACTTGAGGCAGGGAGAATAAATGTATACTTTTCTGTCCAATCGTCGTTAAACATTCTGCTTTTTAAACATCAACTTTTTTTTTTTTAACAAGCCATGCTGTCACTTCACCAATCAGATGAGAAGGGGCAAACGAAATTAAAAATCTTTAAAAATTTGTGAAAGTTCATCTCTGACTGACGTAAAGTGTCTAGCCCTGTAGTTAGTCTCTGGTCCGATGCTAGATGCCATCTAATTAATTTATATAAATGCATGTGATTGGATAAACCACAGAAGATCTGCTACAGAAGCTGTGATGGTTCTAACTACAGCCAGTTTTTTTTATACATGTTGAACTGCTCTGTAGTACTGTACTTTATTACAGTAAGTAAAGAATGCTGTAGTATTCTTTCAGTTTGGTCCTCTAAAATACCTTTTGCTGGGTTCACATCCGGACTGCGTTCTGCTAGTTGATGGCCCTTGATATAGAGCACTGGCTTCCCAAGACATGTCCGTCTACCTTGAGAGCCTACTCATGAACAAAATGCATGTGTAGATATGATATTTTGTTTGTTGAATATTTGTCAAATGACTCCAGACTCCAGGGAGGGAGATTTCTTACTTGGACAATATGAGTTCCTGTTTTCAATTATAACACCACTGTCAGTTTGTATCCTGGTCAGGGTTGTGATGGATCCATGGCTTCAAGAATGCTGGGCATTCCCACAGGAATGCACCCTTGATGAGACACTAGTCCATCGCATGTCACCATGCACACACATTCACACCTAGGGGGCAACTATCACCAATCCACCTCCAAACATCTTTTTGGGAGGTGAGAGGAAACCCAAAAACCTTGAGGAAACCCATGCAGACACTTAGAGAAAACGTGAAACTCCACACAGACAGTAACCCAAGCTCAGGATCAAACTCGGGTCTTTGAGCTGTGAGTTTGGCTGTTTATAAAATGTTTAAAAAGAAATGGA
The DNA here is from genome assembly GCA_024331685.1 of Stegophilus panzeri. NCBI lineage: Eukaryota > Metazoa > Chordata > Actinopteri > Siluriformes > Trichomycteridae > Stegophilus > Stegophilus panzeri. The sequence goes on along the minus strand of JANDJT010000131.1, from coordinate 3,376,353 downwards.
GACAACTAACATAATCCTTATGAAGTTCATTAATTCAGCACACCGTACCATTGGGAAAACATGAACAGATACAGAGTAATTGTATTCTGGGCAGTATAGTGTATGTGTGGTGCATCACTAATGGGAATTGGACTTGATTAATGCACATTAACTCTGAGAGAATCTCTAAAAGAACTCTTCTCCTTCATCATGCTGAGCAGAGGGATGGAAACCAATGACATTGAACCATGACACACAGGCATTAGGCATGTGCCTATAACTGGTTCTTGAACATTTGATACATTTGATGGATACTATATTGTTAGCGCAGATACTTAAAAGTAGGGTAACTATTACTTTAAAGTAGGCAGCATTTTTGGGCAAGGGGTGTAGGCATGAGTCCTCTTCAATAGGCAGCATAACTACTTATTTTGGACAAACTTGAAGCAGTACTGCATAGTGCTAGGGCATCTCCTAGTGGAACATACTGTAATGCAGTCGGCATTTTACTGATTATTTTTCGTATATTTGTTAATTAAAGTTCTTGACATAACTTCAGGGGTAATGAGTGCACCTAAATAAATTTCTGTGAATTTATTAAATAAATTACATAGTCACACAATGGGTATTTCTGTGCTCTCGTAGATATTCCATAATAATGTTAGGAATATCTCATTGTAAATCATGGTAATGTAGTTTAGGTTTTTGACAGAAACTGAGCTCAGCTAGTACTAGTTTATTCATTCACCTTCAGTAACTGCTTTATCCTTGTCACGCTCATGTTAAATTCCAAAGCTCTTCCCGGAAACAGGAGGTGTGAGACAGGAATATACCCTGGATGGGACGTCAGTCCATTGCACCACATTCACACACTCAGGCACACACACAAAGGCAATTTAGAGTCACCTACTGGCATGTTTTTGGGAAGTGGGAGGAAACTGGAAACCAGAAACATTAAGAAGCTTTGAACCAGAGCTGTGAGGAGGCGACGCTACCTGCTGTGCCACCTTGCTGTGTGGAAAGTGCTAGTGAAAAGTTCAATTATCTCTTTCTTGGGTGTTTGTGCAAGCCAGACAGAATGAGTAGTACCTTTTTAGTCTTTGTTTAAAGCAGTATTGCATTAAGTGCATTCATTTTAAATGCAAATGTAAATGGCTTTTGCTAAAGTCACTAATCTCTAGGACGATGTTGCACACCATTTCACTGAGATCACGGCGATCAGATAGTAAGATTTAGTGCTCTACAATGAGTTATTTTACTCATTTGGCAGAAACTTTTATCCACAATGAGTGAAATGTGTCAACATCCAATCCAAACACAGAACTGAGCTGAGATAGCTGACATTTAAAGAACCTTTAAGAAATTGTGGATTTCCCAAAGAAGTCATAGATGCCAGGGCCTGTCCTTATCCTATTGATGAACTGATGTATAAACCATCCCTAATGAAGAAAGAGAGAATCCTTTTAGTGCTCGCTTACCAATTACTAAAAAACCCTTCAAAACCCTTTAAGATAGTAATGCTACAAAGTGTGCTCCCAGTAATCTCCAACAGATGAGTAATCTCCAACAGACTGTAGCTGTTCAAGATGTGCTACATACATATTTACTAACAGGGCCACTAAAACCTAATCCTATTGGATTCAGTGGCTGAATTAATAAATAAAAGCTTAATGGTCCCTAAAGGATCAGAGCTTGACCCCCATCACTGTTTATACAAGAAGATATGTGATTAGCAATGCATCAGGAAAACAACACATGATTGGCTGATTGTTGTCAAGCTTTATACTATAAAAATGAATGATCTCTCCATTCCAGTAGCAAGACACTTCAGCAGCAGTAGAATATCCATTAGTGTTGCTGGTTGTTATAGCAGCAATGAGGTGAGGAAACTTAAGCAGAAAGAAATCATGTAATCAATAATTAGCACCCCTCCACATCTCCTGGCACATCTAGGTGTCCACATGTCATATGTTGCCAAATCAAATCTGGCAAACTATCTATCTGCTGACTTTGCTGTATGTTCTAGATTGTTGTGCTTTTGAAAGATAAACCCACTGTGGAATTCTGTTTTTTGTAGATAAAAATTGTAAACTTGAGACACGTTATATTTTTTTTACTTCAGAAATCATGAGAGATACAAACTTCTGACCTTAACTACACAAAGACACATACCCACACTCACACTTACACACACATGCAAACACACAAATGAAGTCATCTCTGTCTTTAGTGTGTGTGTGTCTGTGTGTGTGTGTGTGTGTGTGTGTGTGGTTGTGTATGAAGCATATAATTTGTCTGTCTGTCTGACCTTATGGTGTCTTGCTTGTGTGTAAATGCGTGTTTATAAAAAGCACACACCTGAAGATGAAGTCTCTGTCTTTATGCCTGCAGCCGAAGAAGAGCCAAGTCTCACCAAAAGCACTGTCCTGATTTCTCTCTCGCTCCTTTTCCCTGTTAAAGCAACATCACATCAGCACTAATAATAATGCTTGCTTAAAAAAAAAAAAAAAAAGCATGCATAAGCACAACTCCAGTTTAAAAGGAAACACCTTATGGGGTTTTCACTAACTTCACCATCTGCTGTGCACACAGTCATTAACTTACTGTGATTCATGGGCGTAGGAACCATTATACATGGGGGGAACATGTCCCCCACACATTTCAACATCTAGGTTTTTTCAGGAGTAGAAAAGACTAAGGAGGACGAGCTTCTAAGTTGTATGGATAGGCTAGTTCACGTCATGTTTGGGACAAGGGTGCCATCGTGTGAGGATCGCTATGCGTTGGAGTTCGCTATGTGTGTTTTAATTTTCTGTCGTGATTCTGGAAAATGTCAGCATAGTAGGAACATATCAAGAACTGCCACAGTGGGTCACACTGTCATCCAGCGAGACAACTGGACAATGGAGTGTTTTTTCTATAGCAAAATAGCCTCCAACTCATACTCATAGCTTCAACTCACCAACAGAAACAGCAATCCTCACAGGATGGCCCCCACGTCTCAACATGTACTGTGGCTAGCTACATTAACTAGCAGCTGTTCTTAACGATTATAGTAGCTAGTGTATTAAATGAACAATTGTCTGTTTGGAGTAATATTAATGAACAAATTGAACTCGTATCTCCACATTTCGTCTTTTTTTCATAAATCAATGCTATTGGTCACCCTTTACGTCTGTCTGTGTGTTTTACAAATATTTAACCAATGAAAAAAGTCATTAGAAATGAGCATTTAAATGCTTTTCAGGGGCGTATGCCCACGAACCCCCCTAGCATTTCAGCGTCCCCCCATGTTCAAAGTCGCTCCTACACCCCTGCTGTGATTAAAACACAATGTAAGATTAATATTGTAATATTATAGTTAATCATATGCAGATATATTTTTATACTACATATATTCAGACTTTCCTGGAAGTCTCGCTTTCTTGGACAAGGACAAAAGCCATTTATCCACAACTGGGACCCTTAGGGGGGAAAAAAAACAAAACAAAAAAAAAAAAAAACAAAACATACTGCCTCCTAAATAGGACTGACTTCATCGCAGGAGCACAAAAGCTGTCCAAAAGTATTACCTTCCTGCTCAGCCTCCCCCGATGAAACATTCTGGAATGTTATTGAGTGTGTTAAATACTGTGATACTGAATTAAATTGTAATATAATAAGCATCCCATACTGCCTTTCACTTAATGTCTTCCCTGCGTACTCCATCCGCCATACGGTGTTTCATTTCGCTCCTGTCGCTCTACAGTTTAAGGGCATTTAACCACTGAACAGATCTGGGAATGAAGTAATACCAGAAGGCATCTTCAAGAATGATTCCTCCAGAAGGTCTGGCTCCCTTCCCAGAATGCCTTTCACAGAGGTGGCACAAAAGCAGCAGGCACTATCTGCTCACACACCTGCTCATACCTGATTGCTTTGAGAAGATAAGAGTACCAGTGTTGGGTCAGGCCATCCAAACACAACACACAACACACGACACAGCACCATGCAATGATTCTGTGATATTAGGAGACTGATGTTAATGATTTTCTGTTAAATACGTGTGTCAAGTTGTGCACTGTACACAATATAATGTGTATTTGACTGTCTAGTTCCTGGATGTTTGGGGCAGGATTGTCAGAAATTGAGGTATATATATATTGAGGTAGAAATAACAGATCATCATTTGCCAGACCATGCTATTATGCCACGCAATTTAAACTGCAATATAAAACAGCCTTATATTATGTTCTTAATGTTGCCTGGAACATTATTTCCTAGTTAAGGGGAAATATACAAAAAACCTTTTTCACTGACCAAGCAGATAATGATCCCTTAGATGAGCTATACTGCTTCAGGAGTTCAGCAAGGTAATATAAGACAGCCTTATATTAGTCGTCTTAGAAGGCAGTGGAAGACAGAGTAGCTTGAATTCCCTGTCACAGACTAATTTTGGGGACCGGTGACCACCCGCTCTATCCCCAGCCAATATGTTGGCAAGAATTCACTGCGCATCATTGTAGTGACCGTTCGTGTAATGTGAGCAGCTCTGGGAACAGCTCTAGCAATTTTCTGTCTGTGAGCTGTTGCGAATGCTTTGATATTTTCAAGCATGTTTGAAATTCTTGGTGATGAATTTTGTAGTGTGAGGACCTGTACAACAAGCAGCAAGAACAACAAATGAGCAACAGCCAATGACGTGTAATGGCATGCAATGGCATGTAAAAGGAAACAAGGATATTGTTTCTGTAAGAAATTATTTAGCATGTCATATCCAAATGGTTGTTAGGAACTGAAAAATAAAACCAAACACAATATATGTCCTGGTGACACCGCATAAAAACAGTTGTTTCTTTGTGCTGTACATCCATTTCTCTTTGCAGAACAGACAATTTCGGGTAGAACAGATTAACATGATACGGTAACTAGAGTTCATAAGTTGGTCATACTGAAGTACCACATTAATTACATTAAGCTTCTGTCCACAATGTTTTTCAGGCTTTCGTAGAACTCTTGTCTTGAGGAGAGAATTATGAGACTGTCTCCTTCAAACTTGACCAAAATAAGGATGACCTCCAGCTGCCTTCCAAATAGCGACACAATATAAATGTGTCCACAAAGAAATTACAGACAGATTGTGTAATTGATTAGCAGGCAATGTCTGTTGCATGCCTCACAGCAATACTAATGCAGGTTGAATTTAACACATTGTTATGATCCAAGCGTCAGCTGCATGCACAGACGGCTCAGTCTAATTACAATTAGAAAAGTAATGAACCAAATCAGAACAGGGCTGACTGATATTGGGGGGCAAGTTTGTACCTCAAGTAAAAGCAATGTGTGCTGCTTCATTTCATATGCAGCCTTTAGTGACCCATTACATCCAGGTCTAACTACCAGGGGATTGCAGAAAAGAGCTAGCAAACTTACAGTAGGGGCCAAAAGTCTGAGTCTACTACCATTACTATTATTTCATCAATGAACACAAATAAGATTCCATTATTATTCACTATAATAAGTATAAAACGGTGTGCCCTTAGTTGATAACAGCAGGGATGACCATGCATAACAAATGGACAAGAGTACTGATTTTTTCCATTCATCTTCAATAATCGCTTTATCTGGTCAGGGTCTCGGCAGATCCGGAGCCTACCCTGGGAACACGAAGCGAGAATACACCTCAGATGGGACAGCTGCAGGGCACCATGCAAACATACATTCACAATCATTCACACCTAGACGCAACTTAGTCAACAGCATAGTCAATCCACCTACTTAAATGCTTTTGGGATGTAGGAGGAAACCGGACAACCTAAAGGAACCCCATATGGACATGCAGAGAACATGTGAAACTCTAACATGTTAGCTAATTTTGCCTCAATACTCCAGTGCAAAAGAAAGAAGAGACCAAACATGTTTTGGTTTTCTGATTGACAGCATTTGGAAAAACCACAAACCACAACCACATAGCTACTAGTCCAGGCTCTTGTGATCTCAAAACTGGACAAAAAACCACTACTTCCGGGCCTCCCAGCCAGCTCTATAGGATGATTCAGAATGCAGCAGCACAACTTGTTTTCAACCAGCCCAAAAGGACCCATGCCACACCCCTCTTCGTCTCCCTCCACTGGCTTCCTGTCCCGCAACAAATTCAAGCCGCCCGCATCAAATTCAAGGCCTTGATACTCACTTACAAGACCTTGTCTGGAACAGCAACCCCCCCCTACCTCAACACATTCCTTGAGGTTTCCCGCAACCTGCGATCAGTAAACAACCAACGCCTGGTAGTGCCTACTCAGCGAGGCATGAGGTCCCTTTCCAGAACCTTCAAACTGACTATCCCTCAGTGGTGGAATGAACCTCCAACCTCAATCCGGACAGCAGAATCAGTCACTATCTTCAAAAAATGGCTAAAGTCCCACCTCTTCCATAAACACTTAAATAACCCCTAACGTGTCCCCACTCAAAAAAAATTCTTCACTTACACCAAAATGCCAACCAAAATTTAAGCAATGCCAATTGTTTTGTTCTTAACACGGCATCACTAATCTGGGGCTCTTGATTCATCATGTCTCTCTACAGAAAATTAAATCAAGGAAATTAGGCATGACATAAGATTTCTTGCTGGAGAAGGGATAATATTAGCATCTGATCAGGAAACAGCCTTCAATAACCCAGCTGTAATGTGGATTTACACTGCCCACTGGGATCCATACCAATATGAAAAACCTGAATTCTGCTTTAACTAAAAAAAATAATGCAGACTGGACCAGCTTCAACACTTGAATACAAATAAAGTGTTCTGCAACAGGAGATGGATGCCGTGCACTTCTTAGAAAGAAAATCAGACAAACGATACCACTGGAGGTCACAAACAGGATGACAGCCATCACACACATGCATTACCTTTTCCTGAGCATCATGATATGTTATCATTCTCCCACTTTACCTCTGTAGAGGGGTTATGTGCCCTGCATGCGAACACTCTTCTAGCACCTAGGAGATAGGAGCACTTGTGCAAGTAGATATTCCAACCTTATTTTTATTTTTATTTTTTTTACAGGTATAGGCTGATGAACACAGCTATAATGGCTGATCACGTGACTCGTCTGACTTGAAAGCAAATGCAGGTTCACCCTAATCACTCCATGTTGTTTCCTACACTGACACACCAGCATTATGTAGCACAGAATGAGTCGTTTTCAGTAATGGATTTTATTTAATAAATGCTTGATTCAGCATTCTGTCACAAACTCTAAGGACGTGTCCTCAACCAAACCCTATTCACTATCACAGCTATATCCCAAATTACACACCATATTTCTTAGAAATGCCAAATAAATACCATCACAAGCGACTGACCATCAAGCAGAGAACAGAACGGTCATTTCAGAAATGGATTTGGATCACTACGTGATTTGTTAATCATTTAATCACAAACACTATGGATGGATTCCAAATCGCTCCCTATTCACTATCAGGGGTGGACAAATTCATTAGCTAGCCCACCAGGCAAGTAAAAGCTCCAGTTAGCTGCCTAGTCCCATGATTTGGCTGTCCAGAAATCTAATTAACAAGACACTGCGGACACTTTGGACATGCCAATCAGCCTACTGTGCATGTCTTTGGACTGGGGGAGGAAATCGGAGTGCCCGGAGGAAACTCCCACAGTATGTGCAAACTCTGTGGCGGGACTCGAACCCCCAATTCTGGAAATGTGAGGTGAACGTGCTAACCACTAAGCCACCAGCAGCTAACATAACGTGATAATGTATGGCCACCTAGAAAGTCAGTTAAGCGCTTTAGTACAAATTAAGGGAATGACTATGTAATTACAGTCCTTATCAGCTCCTGTTAAAGTTTTTGATTTAGCACATTGTGTTTGCAAGCTCAACAAAAAGTCACCAAATTCTTGGCAAACATCTCAGCTGTGGTGTTCTCCCCTCACATTACATGAAAAAATGATTACATAATTAATAAACTAATAGTATGGACATGAGTTCTGATTCACCCAGGCTAGAGATTTGTCCACCCCTGACTATGTAGGCCATATAAACACCATCATAAAAGTCTCCCCATCATCAGTCCACTGTGGATGTGTCCAAAACTATACAGTATTTACTATGTAGGACACAAAAACACCATTGCAAGTGTCTTCCCATCGTCAGTGTACTGTGGACGCGTCCCAAATTACACACCCTATTTACTATGTGGGTCACAAATACACCATCGCAAGTGTCTTCCCATCATCAGTCTACAATGCATGTGTCCCAAAGTATGCACCCTATTTATTATAAAGGCAACATACTGTAAACACCAATACAGCTTCTTCCCATCACCAGTGTGGATGCATCCTAAACTACACATTCTGTTTACTATAAGGATCACAAACATCACCACAATCATCTTTCCATAATCAGTCCTCTGTGGACGTGTTCCAAACAACACAAACTAATCAATATTCTCGCAACATTTTAAATGCCTAATAGACATCACTCCACTGCAGGAGTGTTCCAATCCAGGCACATTAACTGTTTAGGCAGTCTGAATCTTCCAATGTCACCTTTCTAGGTAGATAGTGTGGACACTACATGCTGTGTTGCATTATGGGCTTTCATGAGTAATTGTATATTTAGGTCAGCTCTTTGCTTTTGTTTCTTGGTTTTAGCTCTGAATCATAACTCGTCTAACATGGCTTCTCGCTGATGAGCTGCATAGATTTTGATGTTTGTTGACCTTTTTACTTTCCTTCCTTCTTAGCTCTCTATCGTCCTGAGCTGCACAATGTGTCTCCAATGCCATGCTTCCAGCCATCGATTCATGGAAGGGAAGATCGAAGTGTCCCATGCTGTTTTGCTGCTAAAGAGGGAGCTTTGGGCTTCCTTTTGCCCTTCTGACTAAATAGCATCTTTTATAGACAACAAGCATCAAAAGGTGGCTGCGTTTGGGACAAACCTGAAGCTAATAACCTTTAAACAAAGGCAGAATTCACAGTTTAGAGAGACAATTCAGTGGAGCATGAGAATGGATGTACAGCAGGTGCCTGGCTAAATCGTCTTTCCTGGTTCCTGGGTCCGGATGATGTGTGTAAATGAGATCTCTAGCACAGTGAGTTGGAACTTGAAATGGTGCTCAGTTGGCTACAACTGGGACAGTGACTCAGCTTCGTATTGCAGTGTCATAGCTGTGAAAGCAATTTGGAAAACTGTATATAAATTCTACACAGCTCAGCTGTGAAGAGATGAACTGTACTGGAAAGGTGAACACTGTTCATCTCTGATGCTGCCTCAATTGGAGTTTTGATGATGATGGTGGAGAGCGCTGTCTAACACGCTGCTCCAAAAACTCCCATAAATGTTCAACTTGGTTGAGGTTCAACTTGATGAATGGGAAGGCCAGAGAATATGATTTACATCATTTTCATCCTCATGTTGATGTGGGCGGGACTATCCTGGAAGAAACCACTCCCATCAAGATATCATCATCATCATCATCATCATCATCATAGGATAAAGGTGATCAATCAGAACTCATTTGCAGTGACTGTTCCCTCTAAGGCACATGTGTCAAACACAAGGCCCATGGGCCAAATCCAGCCCACAGCCTTGTTTCATTTGGCCTGCATGAACTTAATACTGAAATAATACTGGCCTGTAGTACACTACTGCTCAACATTTTCACATTGTGCAGAATTAATAGCAGATCCATAGCTTAGAGGCCGGCATTGTACAGCGGATGCAAGCTCACATGTCACATAAAATAAAACCAACAATTGGCAGCCTTTTTACCCTATCCAAAGGATACAGTAAACTGCTGTATATACGTGCACCCAGTTTCTACCACAGCTGGCTTGGCCACAGTCTAACCTGTGGGTAAAAATCAATGCCTGTGTGCTGCGCTTGATGTAAAACACACTCGCATCTAAAAACGATTCAAAAGCATATTCATGCGTTATGCTGGCAGTGGCATGACCAGAAATTAATTTCTGTGGGATTAGGAGATATACAAAATAGAATCATGATAGGGTTTTCTCATCTGTACAGTTAAATTGGTAAGTGTGACGCACTCGTGCATTTCAGGTGGATGTCAGACAATAATAGGAGTGGTGATTACACTATAATAACATTACCAAAAAATACATTCGGTTTCACTGAAAATGATTACATTACATATGTTAATAACAGGAGAAAATTACACCTTATACAGTTGCAATCAGAAGTATTCAACCCCCACTGCAAATCAGGTTTATTGTCAAAATTTACAGACTTTCAGCTGTTTGCAATGAACAAATCAAACAAAAGCAATTGAAATATTTCACCACAATTAATGCTTCAAGTGGTTTCCCCAAATTCAACTGAAAATGCAACTTAAAATGCAACTCAAAATTATTCAACCCCCTGAATAGAATCCCTCACAACAGCACAAATATGCAAAACAGGTGTTGTCTCATACACACCTGATGCGATGAAACAGAACCTTTTGGCATGATGGATTAGCGGTATGTCTGGACGAAGAAGAATGAAGAAAGAACACTCTGTCCACAGTCAAGCATGGTGGTGGCTTGTTGATGCTCTGGGGCTAATCTGCATCCTCTGGCACTGGAAACCTGCAGCGTATGGAAGGCAAGTTGGATTCATTGAAGTATCAGGAAATCCTAGGAGAAAACGTCATTCCGTCTGTGAGGAAGCTGAAGCTTGGACGTCATTGGTTCTTCCAACAGGACAATGATCCCAAGCATGCCCCAAATTCCACCAAGGCTTGGTTGCAGAAGTCCTGGAAGATTCTACAGGGCCATCAAAGTCCCCTGACTTGAACCCCATAGAA
>JANDJT010000131.1:3358068-3360568 GCA_024331685.1 Stegophilus panzeri | reverse complement strand
CCCATTTCAGAAAGCTGTACCTTTGCTCAAGCAAGCCTATGAAGGGTGCAACACCTGATCCTGGTCCTACCATCACCATAGGAACTGTGGGGTCAGAGGGGAAGCGGAAGGTGTTGTTGTGACGAGGACTAATGTGGACCTGAGAGAAGAAAACATATTAATGACTGCGAGTTTTGCTTTATTTCAAATGATTGCAAACTGCAACACAAGACGTAACTGAATTATAATCAACTTCGACATTTCTCCACTAGCTACATGGGCCGGACTCGTTTTTCTTCAAAAGCTTATTCCTAAGGTATTCTGCACTAACAGTGGATTAACACAGTATACGGCCACAATCGTATAGTGTGATGAACTACAGGGTGGTGTGACGCAGCCACCATGAAGCCGAGTTACTGTGACCACCCTAATGATTATTTTCCTAAAAAAAGCAGGTCCCGAAATAGTCCACTTACATCATACGAATTGGTCAACATTCATTTTTTAAAAATAAAGAACGACACTGCTTACTTTTTATCCATTAATTGTTACATTTAATGTTTTCATTCCTTTATCATCTCTCTTTTTTTTTTTAATTTGAATTAATAAGACAAAAAATGCAGTTTGCCATGGTCCAAGAACCTGGAACATTCCAAACCCTCTGTCCTAATGACTCCCATGTTGGAAGATTTACCTCTGACTGTTATAAAGATTCCTTCTAAAAACACACAATGGTTCTTTAAAATCAGTTTATATCAACCTTCCCCCATACAAGTCCCTGTGTATTATTTGTTACTATAGAAACCATAACGTATTTGAACGTTGCATTAATATATTTGGTATATCAGGTAACAAAAAGTGGCAAGCTAGCAAAGTTAGGTAGATGATTGTGGTGATGTCAGATGATCAGGTTTACTATTGGCTGATCAGATTTTACTTGTGGACCCAGGGACACCTGTCGCTCAATGAAATCTGTACATGCACAGTGTTATGTAAATACTGTGATGTCCTGAAATCCTTGATTTGGGATTATACAATTATTATACTTTGAATTTAGCACATCATCCCACTGGAATTTTGCTCAGCCATTCAAGGGTTCATTGCAGCCTCATGAACTATGGAGGTGTGCAAGTGCACTAACCTTGGGCAAGGCTGCATAATCTACACTCTCTCGTGAAGCCTGTTTTGTCCCATAGGGCTCGATGATGGTAGACACACGATCCACTAGCCATCCTGTACACAATCCTGTCCTCTCTGGATGCTCAGCACATGCTGGAAACCTCACAACGCTGAACACAATATGGACCTTTCCAGGGTGGCGCAGACTCGAGCTGCACAGTAACACACAAGGTTATAAGCCATTAGACCTCTCTTACTTTGTACATCATTATCTTTCAGTCTACTTGTGTGGAACCCTGCTGACCAGATATTAATATTTCAGTGACCTATTGTTGCTGCTGGACAGGAAAAAAAACCCATATCAGCATCATTACACTCCATCATAAACATTAGTGTAGACGTGGAGCTCCTCGGAAAAGAAATGAGCACATAAGGCACTTTGGAATGCAGCATCCTGACCCTCTGTTGATAAGAATGGATGGGTTCAGTGCAGAGTGCAGCCCAAAGAATATTGTTTCTTTAACAATGATTCACAGAGTCTTAAAGACTAACGTCAAAACATTTAATATGTGCCTATATGAAAATAAGGTTTTGGCCATAAATTAAATGTGTGCAACATTCTTCTTGCTCTAAATGTATTCAAAATAAGCCTTAAACTGCATTGTCAATGTCAAATTTTTGCTTATTAATTTCTGCCACTATATGATGCTGTTCTTATCTATAAAAATAGACATAAATACATCACAGATCTACAAACATCTTAAAATTGGAAAATGGAAACTTTCTCAGCACATAGTCTGGCATCACACCATGCAAGACTTGGGTATGAGATGTGGCCTGAAGTCTGAAGGCGGGGTTGCAGATTAGAAGTGGTTTAAGCGGTAGTATGTGTGGTGGTCTGGAAAAGGCTTTGGCTGTGGCCAAAATTGTGTTTTATTGCCTATAACATACTTTGACACCTGAAATTTCAGAAACTATGATTATATTGTATTTCATGAAAATGGCATGGAAGTGTTTTCATTTACATTCATAGTATCTTTTTGAATAGATTGCGTTGGTTAAGGAGCCGGTTATTGTCATGTAACGGGCAAGCAGGCAAGTCGGATGCAAGTGCAGATTAAAGGTTTAATGAACAAACAAACAAAACAACGAACTATGAACATGAGGCAGAGATACAAGGACTATGGAACTTAACCATAAAATAATAACAAAAAATAAGAAAGCATAGCATGACACCAAAAGACAAACAAAGCAAGACCCTGAGTGCTGTACAAACCCAGGTGGTAGAGTGGGTTGTCCACTAATCATAGGGCTGGCAGTTCAATTCCCGGCCCACGTGACTCCACATGCCGAAGTGTCCTTGGGCAAGACACTGAACACCAAGTTGCTCCCGATGGCAAGT
>JANDJT010000131.1:3345611-3357968 GCA_024331685.1 Stegophilus panzeri | reverse complement strand
TCCCGGCCCACGTGACTCCACATGCCGAAGTGTCCTTGGGCAAGACACTGAACACCAAGTTGCTCCCGATGGCAAGTAAGCACCTTGGATGGCAGCTCTGCTACCATTGGTGTGTGAGTGTGTGGGTGTGTGTGAATGGGTGAATGAGACACTGTGTAAATCGCTTTGGATAAAAGCGCTATATAAGTGCGCCATTTACCATTTACAAACTGTGACTTAAATACCCGTGCTAATTACCCAAAACGTGAAACAGGTGAAACCAGTCATGTGACATAGCAATGACTGCTGGGATCATAGTCTCGAGTTAATTCCTGCATATCCATGACAGTTATAAAACTGTCTAAAACCTTGCAAGCTATGTGTCATTTCCTCACACAATAAAAGCTCAGTTTGTAATCAGCTACTGTCAAAATGTCCATGATACTCCTGCACCACAGTCAAAATCAACTCAACTTTGAAACAATTTTCTCCTTTTTCACTTTTGGGAGTAACCAGACTTTAAAAACACTATAACTTTATGTGTGATTGAGATACATGAACAAGAGAAACCTATTTCAGGAAAATCTGTAGTTTTTAGAACTATACAGTTAGAAAATGTTAAGATTTCACCACGTAAAGTATTTTCCCAGGCCACCACACACATATTTACACTTTGATTTGTATATTTAAATGTATTTTATAACTTAAGACAAAGGACTTCATAGCTGATCAAATACAATTAAAGTAAGTGGTTGTAGGACACTGTGTACATTCCTTATTTGGCCAAACTGGTACTTTTAATTCATACATTAGGATATTTGTCCATCTTTTACTGAAGATTAATAAATACGGAGTTGGAATAATACCATAAGAAATTTGAACCTAAATGCAAAAATCTGAATTTGAATGGTATTATATTGATTTTGTATTATACTATTTAATATTTCATATCCAAATTAAAATCTAAAATCAGAATTTCAACTGCAAGGCCTGTGATTGAATGTTTAAAATTCAAAATGAAGAACATGTATAATGAATTTCTAAAAAGTGTGTCTATTAATTCATATTTTATCTTCCAAATAACTTCTGGGTAACCTGCAGGCAAAAGCAGTCGAACACAGGAATAAGGAACTTTGCTTTCTCTGAGAAGGCCACTTGATCTTTCAGATTTGTCCAGAATAAAGATCCCTTTATTATTCCACCCTTTAAATAGGACAGACTTTGTCTCAGATGTTTACATGCTGCCAAAACACTCCGTGTACCTAGGTAGCCTTAGGCTGTCAATACTGCAGTAAAATAATATAGTTGATTATGGTCAGGGGCTTCTTACCTCGCAGCTGAGTATGCTCTCGGCTGCAGCTTCGGTAAATGCTCTGTAATAAAGCAGAGGACACGGGGTTACAAACGCTGACATATAAAGATGGCATTAAGGGCATTTCACATTATTGTAGGCATCAGATTCAGGACAGTGCCCTTAAAATCACTTTTAACACACAATTCTGCATTCAAACTTTGGGCCAAGCCTTGTACCTTGTTCTGATACCACACTGCTGACTATAAAAGTGATCAAAAGTGCTTCTTCATGGAGCTTTCCCTCACATTCTGCTTGGTCACTCGTGGATTCCCTAAACAAAAGGTTTTGCACACCCAATTATGCCCAAGTCCCACCCTTGCTTCAATAGATAACTGAAACTGAATATTGTAGATCTGTACCCAAGAACTGCTGCTCTAATGAAAATGACTCCTGTGTTCATCCCAACACTCACACACAATATGCTCATACTGAACATGCTTTCTACACACTTAGTACTGTTTGATTTTATAAGATACCGTTGTAGACGATGATGTGTAATTCAACTATCTGGAGTCACCCAGAAGAGGATGGTTTCCCTATAAGTCTGGTTCTTCTTCCTTATGTCATCATAAGTTTTTCCCCTTGCCACTGTAGCCTCTGGCTTGCTCATTAGGGAACTGAATGTACATCCAGATTTCTGTATTTCAACAAATACATTCTGTAGTTAGAGCCTATTATTGCACCACCAACTGCTCACGCACAGTAATTTTTTTAGATTTGTCCTCAGATTGGGCCCATACATGAGTGTGTCCAATTTTGGTGAAAATACCTCATTCCGTTCAAGAGTTATAGCCATTTAAGTAAAAGTGGCCACTCCCACTTCAAACGTTTTGACGTGCCCTTGTGAGGTTAAATCAAAAAAATATTTGGATAATTATTGATAATGGGATTCCACAGAATCTTTCTGCACTGGTGTGGGTCTTTTTGGGGTCTGTTTTAACATCTTTTCGAATATTTTTATGTCAGAACCCACACTATCATGTTTGTTATAGTTTCCAAAAATAATATATTTGTTTAAAATGTACTTTGTAGCTCCAATACAAATACAGACAATAAAAAAATGTTAGCTGTCTGACTAAGGCAACTCATTTTTGGATTTAAGGATTAAACATTTCAAGCAGCTGTTACATATCTGCTCTGCTCTGGACTGAGTTGAGCCTCATAAAAATAACATGTTTAGTCTTCATGGCAGCAAGAACTACAGAGACATGTCAACCATTTGCTTGCATTTAATGAGTTGCTAAGGCTCTGGACTACTGATCTGAAGGCCACGAGTTCAATTCCCAGTGCTGCTGCTACTGTCAGGCCCTTGAGGTCCTTAACTTTCTCTGCTGTAGGGACGCTATATCATGACTGACCCTGCGCTCTGACGCCAGCCTCCTAATGAATTAGGGAATGTGAAGGAAAGAATTTCACTGTACTGTACTTGTATAGGTGCAAGAGTGATACAGCGGGTAGCATTGCTGCCTCACAGCTTCAGAATCCACGGTTCCATACTGAGCATGTTAGAAGAAGAAGAAGAAGAAGAAACTTGGGACGTATATGGTACATATGTGCGGAAATATAAAATATTCTTATGAAAGGTTTCGATCAAACTCTTTTCTCTGTGTTGTATATGTACTCTCCAGAGACATGGATATTTAACTGAAGCAAGGGAGCCAGTTGGATTTCATGTGATTTTACTGCCACCTAGTGAGCCATCAAAACCATTTCCAAAAACATGCAAGAGTGCTACCTTTCTAATAACCACACTGTACATGCTTTTTATTGTTACTTTGGCTTGTCTGTGTGGGTGTCGGACTCTCTGCCAGATATGTGCACATGTTGGCACATAATTATACAGTCCGCTCCTCCCTCTGAGGACAAGGGGAAAGGATGCAGGGAAAGGAAATAAGGACAGGAGGAATTGAGGACAAATGTATTTGCTAAACGAGACATGCTTGCTCACTGAAGCATCACTTTAAAGTGGTTTCAGTTACTAAAGACATATTGCAGAGATCTGAATAGATTATACAAAATACATTGTGACCATACACTGAATAAAAAAATGTGATGAAAGGCATATGTTCATCACACATTTAAATATTCTAAATAATTTTTTTCATGTTAGGTACATTTTTATTTAACTATATGATCTTTCTGGAAATCTAGATACTCAGAGAGTTCATACCTATACAGATATATAGGTGCATCATGCTGTCGCTTTACAAAAGCAAAAAGCTGTCCAGTACTTGTAAGTTAAAGCAGTGGAACCTATGATATCTCAAGAATGTTTGTTTTTTACACAAGAAGGTTCATCTGCTCTTAAGAATGTAATGGCAATGTAATGTAATGATAGACATCCCTCAATTAAGGAGAAACATATTGAATATCACATAACATTAGACAACTGAAAAATGACCTCTATGACGAAAACACTTAGATAATCAGTGATGATGGTTTAACTGACCAATGAGGAGGCTGAGAGGAGGCGTGCAGGAGGGAAAAGCACGCAAAAGGTCCAGTATACACACGCTGGGTTTTCTCACAAATCTGTCATAATCTGCAGCTCCCTCGCGGCTACACAACTCCTGGAGTCGTCTCTTCTCCTGAGCTTGCAGCGTGCAGTCCACCAGAGATCGCAAAAAAGCCTGGAACACACACACACACACACACACACACACACACACACACACACAAACACACAAGCACACACACAGTAAGCCCTGATCTGCTATCAGTCTAAATCCTTAAAGCAAGTAAGTATTCATTTGTGACAGTTTACCGTGTATAACTATAATACAGGAGGATAAGATATAACAAAGATTTTTTTTTAAAATAAGTAAAACAATCAGTCCCACTAAAGGAAGCATAGCATCTGCATCTGTCATTCACAATAAAGGGGGTGTGGCCTCCCATTCCTCAACACTAACATTTTAAAAAATGTAAGTAAAATGTAATTTTATTTCTTTTAAATTTTAAAAGTTTGAATATTGAACAATATTGAATGATATATTATTGTACTGAAATGGCTCATGAGTCATTTTGAGAATTTTACTGCATCATTGGCTGTTTTGAATTTGTTTTTTATTCTTTATCCTAGTGAAGGAGGTGTGGCCACTGTCTGTCAGCCCCAGTCAAGGGTGCGTGGCCTCCAACTCCTGAATGCTAATTTTTTAAAAACATATCAAACCGTTGAGTCAATATTGAGTCATATTGAGTATTGAAATGGCTCTGAATCAACTGAAATTTCTTAAATCATTAACTGTTTTAAATTCTATCTATTATACTTTTATCCGAGTGAAAAAGGAGTGGCCTCGGAATCTGTCGGTCCTAGTCAAGGGGATGTGGCCTCCTACTTCTCAAGTCCAACATCTTTTATTAAACTCAAACTGCTATTACTGAACTATAGTGAGTCATAGTGTATCATATTGAAGCAAGCCTGCATTGCTGAATCATTAATTACATTTTCATTCATTGAATCACTGCATCAATGTACAGTGTATTGTTTTGTGTCAGACACCATTTTACACAGTATGTAAATTACCTTTTTGGGTATACTCCTTATCTCCAAGCACCAGGTCAAAAGATACTGTAGAGTACACTTTTCTGTGATGTAGGGAGGAACTCGTGCTCCTGTGGATGCACATAATTTAAATGCTTCAAATAAAAGTGTATTCTCTTATATTAAATGATTGGCACAATATACACACGCCTCAAAAAATTAGAATATCATGGGAAAAGATTATTTTTTTCCGTAATTTAATTCAAAAAGTGGAACTTTCATATATTCTAGATTCATTACACAAAGTGAAATATTTCAAACCTTTTTTTTTGTTTTAATCTTGATGATTACGGCTTATAGCTCATGGAAATAAAAAAATCCAGTATCTCAAAATATTAGAATAAAGAATTTATAATACAGAAATGTCGACCTTCTGAAAAGTATGTTAATTTATGCACTCAATACTTGGTCGGGACTCCTTTTGCAGGAATTACTGCATCAGTGCGGCATGGCATGGAGGCAATCAGCCTGTGGCACTACTGAGGTGTTATGGAAGCCCAGGTTGCTTTGATAGCGGCCTTCAGCTCGTCTGTATTGATGGGTCTGGTGTCCCTCATAGATTCTCTATGGGGTTCAGGTCAGGTGAGTTGGCTGGCCAATTAAGCACAGTAATACCACGATCGGCAAACCAGTTACTAGTAGTTTTGTCACTGTGGGCAGGTGCCAAGTCCTCCTGGAAAAAGAAATCAGCATCTCCATAAAGCTTGTCAGCAGATGGAAGCATGAAGTGCTTTAAAATCTCCTGATAGACGCTGCATTGACTCTCGACTTGAGAAAACACAGTGGACCAACACCAGCAGATGACATGGCCTCCCAAATCATCACTGACTGTGGAAACTTCACACTGGACTTGGATTCTGTGCCTCTCCACTCTTCCTCCAGACTCTGGGACCTTGATTTCCAAATGAAATGCAAACTTTACTTTCATCTTCCCCATGATTGTGGTTGTGTGTACTGAACCAGACTGAGAGATTAAAGGCTCAGGAAACTTTTGCAGGTGTTTTGAGTTAATTATCTGATTAGAGCTCTTCTCAGGTCGACATTTCTGTATTATAAATTCTTTATTCGAATATTTTGAGATGTGTGTGTGTGTATACATATACATGTATGTATGTAGGTGTGTGTGTGTATATATATATATATATATATATATATATATATACACACACACACACACACACACACTGTATAACAAATAGGGACACGCTATCATGACACGCTACCCTTCTTTTTGGTGGTTTTGAGCAGCTGAAGGTGAACAGAATGATTCTTTTTGTCTTGTAGATTCAGTCTGTGAAGCAAGTTCTCCACTTCCGTCTCTCTGTTTGGACAGAGGAGGTCAAACGCATCGCCCGGCTGGTAAGAAATATTCTCATTCTGCAGTGATGATCACAAATCACAGCATGTTAATTTGCATGCTCAAGAAGCTGGTGATATAACAAACGTGGCGATGTTAAACACTTGTGTCATAATCATGCTAACTGCTTAACCTTTTGGCTCACTTACAACACTGTCATAATTTCATTTCCAAACATGTCTATGTGTAGCTGCACCTGTCATCACTTTAATTAAAAGAACATTATTGGGATCTCATTCATTGTATGTCATCACTTTCAACTGTCAGATGTTGCTGCAGCTGAATTCTGGCAAAAATGAAACGGAATAAAAAACCCAGGGTTTTGAACAAAAAATGGGTTTTTCTGCCATTGATATACTTTGTTTTAGTATATCTCTATAACAAAAGAATAAAGTCAGGACTATAATTAGGAGAGCAGGATGGAATTGACAGGAAAAGTTGTTATATATGTTTTAGTTTAATTTGAGAGCAAGGACAGCAAACATACCTTTATATCGAGCTCCAGCAAGATGGCAGGTTTTACCGCATCATCTCGAGATAAACAGAGTGCTCTTGAAATTGGCACTTCGTGAAAGCCTTGCGCAACAACATGAACTTCCTCCTACAAGAGAAATTTCTTTTAGCACAAATACAAAATAGTCTTTGGGTCAGGTTTTGTCTTGATTGTGGTGTTTCAGCTGTACTTTCTTTGGCCATGTTACACTGTTAAATTAATTTTAACACACTTTTTGTTATTGTAGCATCTGTGATAGTATTTATTTATATCAAATGTATTTCTTCTTTAGATTATAAACCCAATCCCAAGCATTTCCTGTATTAAGTCGTTTAGAGTATCTACTTTATTTCCATAAGAGGTTAATTCACAATAGCTAAGACAGTGGTTTATTTTTGCTTTTGTTTACTACATTAGATTTTCAGTGGGTCAGAGGTTTACCTACACTTTGGCAGTATTTAGAGGCATTGCTTTTTAATTGTTTGAACTTGGATCAAACCCTTGGGAAGCCTTCCACATTTAGCCCATTCCTCCTGACAGAACTGGTGTAACTCAGTCAGCTCAGACATGTGTTTTTTTTTTTGTTTTTTTCCAGTTCAGTCCAGAAATATCCATGGACAAAAAGGAATTCAGGTCAGGGCTTTGTGATGGCCACTCCAATGGTTTCCCTTTGTTGTCTTTAAACCATTTTGTAGGTATGCTTAGGATCACTGTCCTGCTGGAAGACCCAGTTGTAACCAAGTATTAACTTTCTGCCTGTTGTGTCGAGGTATTGTTCAGTACTTCTAGATAATCCTTCCTCATGATGCCATCTATTTTTCTGAAGTGCACCAGTCCTTTTTTTAGCGCAAGACCCCCACAACATGATGCTTCCACCCCCATGCTTCATGGCTGTGAGAGTGTTCTTCAGATTAAAAGCCTCACACTTTATCCTCCATATTATGGACAAAGAGGTATATTTTTGTTTCAACTGACCAGACAACACTCCTCCAAAAGGTTGGTGATCACCTGCACACTTCAGTCTATTTTTTTTATGCTGGTCTTAGCATAAGGGCTTCTTCCTTATGTGACGGCCTTTCAAGCCATGACGATGTAGGTCTTTCTTAATGGTGGATATACTGTACCCTCGCCCTCACCAATTCCTTTGTTGTTGTCTTAGGGTGTAGGTGAACCTTTCAAACCAAAGTTTATACATCCTTGAGAGTTCATTTGTGCCTCTTTCCTGAATGACACCATGTCTGTGTGGTTCCAGAACTGTTATATTTACATTTAGTTGATTGTATAGATGCTTATGGTACCTTCAGTTGTTTCGAAATTTTCCCATATCAGCAATGGGATTTTCATATAGTATCAAGAGCAAAAAGGCACCGTCTGTAACATTTACAACCTTTCTACAGCCATAGCTGCACTCCCAATTAACTCCTAATTACGACAGTTGACAGAAGTTTTTAAAAAAAACAACACGTCAATTTCTTGAATATGCCATGAAAGGGCAAGCATTTTTCTGCTCTCTGGTGTTTTCTGACGCATGCTTTTACAGGCTAGCTGATGCACAAGATTATGGGATATGTGGGACTGTGTCATTATTTCTTGATAATGTGTTGAGTGCACAGCAACAATTCTGCCTATTAACCAATTACCTATCAGGCTATCGGCTAGCTAGTGATTAGGCCTAGTGGTTCCCAAAAACTCCCATCAAACACATAAAAATTTAACTGTATTGAACAATACTCTACAGTCACCATGTCCGACTTTTGCTCTTTGTCTTTATTCCTGTAACTGACTGCAAAAAAAAAAAAAAAAAAAAAAAAATATCTCACCTCTCCAGTAGGCACATCCCCAAAACACACCTCTAGGTAAGATGGGGGAAGTGCAGGGATGCTGAGTGAAGACTGAGAGAGCGGAGCTATGGATTGATTCAAAGACGCCGCCAAAGGAGTTTCTGCATCCAGGCTCTCAGTTTCAGATTCCGGTTTGAATTTTCCTGCATCGAAATCACTAATATCCAGCAGCTGAAGGCTTTGTGCAGTCGACTCGAGTTTCTCCTGTACGGCCACTGATTGATGACCATTGCTCAGAGAAATGCCACTAATGAGATCGGAGGCAGACAATTTGGCAAATATTTTCTTTAGTGCGTCCCAAAGTCCATCGATCCACGGGTCCAACACTACTTCCAGCCTGAAAAGGAACCAACAACTGATTTGGAATTTTTACTAAAAGTCTAACAGGAATAAAAACTTATATCCTAAATATTTTTGCATATCACAATGTTTCTATTAAGTCACAGAAAGTGACTATTTTCATCTTCTATGTAATACAACACAAGTTTAGCCCTACCACTGAAGTTTATTCGGCCTGATGCAGCATAATATTGTAGTTTATGTTAAGTAATTTGACAGCCTTAGTCCTTACCCTGTACCATCATCAGCAAGACCAGTTTCATAGAAATGATTTGCGCCAAGTTCCTGTAGACGTCTGTCAATGGTTTTTCCACAGTTGCAGAAATCTGTATAATTGGTGTCCCCCAAAGCTGGATGACACAAAAAAGATGGTTATTCTCGCACTCTGAGAACTGGTGGTCTCCATTATAATTGGTCTCAATAATCATTTACCTAACAGTGCATAGTGCAGATGAGAGAAGTGATCACGGGGCAGAGATTTCTTCTTGATGCTCCTGACAAATTTCAGTGCAGTGTCTGGAGGTTCACCATCTCCAGTCGTGGAAACGACAAAAACCACAGGGCTGTGTTCTTTCTCCAAGTTGTACTGCAAATGTGAAAGGAATCATTGAGATAAATCAATTGCCTCTGAGCATTAGAGAAAATAGCCAATGTATTTATGGCTATGGCCTCATGCTGATATTACATTTTCATATCATGATAAACTTTAATAAAATAATAGCCAGTTATCAGTCCCTCCAGGATCACAGTAATTAATGCAAAATCCAGCAAACTTCACAATATTTTGAGTAGCTTGCAATATTTTCTAAATTATTGCAGATTTTCCGCACATTTGGGCCAAGATGCGTCATGTGACATCATCACAACGTGCATTCGGCCAAAGCCTTCTTCGACTCACGTGCGCTGAACATGAGTACAACTAAAAGGTCTCATTTACCAACAAACATTACTGTGAAAGACCGTGCAAAACATTTTCGTGCAAATTGCAGTTTCGCCAATTCAAGTAGTTTTCGCAAAAAAAGCACAAAAAACTCTGCAAATTGTGAAACAAAATCCATGAAATCCTGTATGGACTGGTTTATGATATTATCATGATAATGTTTTAAAAATCCTACTTCGTGTCTAATGTGGTTTTCAAACTTTCTTGAAGAAAGTCTTGACAAAGTAACAGAATTATGGAATTGTTTTCCCGTGATACTTGCACAATGTGACTGACAGGCACAGAGGACACGCCTTCTGCACTGGGATTAATCCTAAGGTTTTTAAAAGGTGCTATACAGTATATTGAAACTTGCAGCATGTCCTACCTTGTCCCCTTGGCTCAGGCAGCTGACATCTGCCTCAAAGCCATGCTCGCCAGCCTGATAGGCCAGCTGCTCAGCTATGGACTGAGCTTGACCTTTCTGCGACCCGTACAGTATCAGGAAGCGAGATGATGAAACCCCACGGGGCATGATAACGTGGACACTGTGGACTGAAAATCAAATGCAGGATACATCTCATGAACCTTGCGAATTTCACACATAGGTTACACCTCTAGGATGACCCCCTACCTGCAGTAAGTGGCCAATTATTTTACGTACGAATACCTAGAAAATAGCACCATGACATTTTAACATCTCTCTTGGTTGCTGCTCTGACTAATGCCCTTCTAACCCGGTCACGGACTTACAGGTAGACGACTTCCTCTAGTCATAGCTGTGCCATATTCTTAACATTTTTTTTTAAATAACAGATTTAATGGTGGTCTGCAGAATGTTCAAAATTAGGGATATTTTTGAATAACCAAACTCTGTACACCTGCTCATTCACACATTTATCCAATTAGCCAAATATGTGGTAGCAGTGCAACACATAAATCCATGCAGATACAGATCAAGAGATTCAGTTAATGTTCATATCAAACATCAGAATCGGGAAAAAGTGTCATCACAGTGACTTTGATCGTGGCATGGTGGTCGGTGCCAGACGGGCTGATTTGAATACAAAATGTTACCTGGACTTTTTCCAATCTTCAACTGTCAAGCCTGGGCACCACTGTGGCCTCAGATATATGGCCTCTTGGCAGAGAAGAATGAACTCGATGTGCTCTTCTTCTGTTGTAGACATCCGCCTCAAGATTTGATGTGTTGTATGTTCTGAGATGCTTTTCTGCTCATAATGTTTGTAAAGAGCGGTCAGTTAAGTTATCGTAGCCTTACTATTAGCTCAATCTTATCTGGTCATTCTCCTCTGACCTCTCTCAAGGCATTTACGTCCACAGAACTGCCACTTGCTGAATGTTTTATGTTTCTCTAGAGACTGCTGTGTGAAAATCCTAGGAGATAAGCAGTTTCTGAAATACAAAACCAGCCCATCTAGCACCAACAACCATGCCACGGTCAAAGTCATTCTGCTTTTTGTTTTGTGAACAAGCTCTTGACCTGTATCTGTATGATTTTCTGCGTTGCTCTGCTGCCACATGATTGGCTGATTGGATAATTGCAGGAATGTTCAGGTCCACAGGTGTTATTAATAAAGCGGCTACGTTTACATGCACATCAAACTCCGTTTAAGGTCTATATTCCTGTTGCAGGCATAATCCGAATATGATGTTTATACGTGTACGGGCATCAGAATATTCCTGTATACATGGTTGTTGTAAGTATGCCCAAGTTGCCATTCCTAAATACCTAGCCTACAGCTAAGCATCTGTTAGCACCCACAATTCCTTGCAGACTGAGCATGCGCATAGATCTGATTTCAGTGGAATTTGTGGTTACTTGCAACAAATTTCAGATTAAAACATTCAGAATATATTAAGACAATCAGAATATTGTCTTAATCTGAATCAGGCAACCAGATTGCAGCGTTTACACGACTCAATACTAATTCAAATATTGCCAAATTCTGATTAATATAGGAATATTTGTGCATGGAAACATAGCCAATGTTGTGGTTTTGGTCTGGATTTCTGTGGGTGGAAAGCTCTGGAATAAAAAGCTCTAATGGCTATGATAAATAAATGTGAATAGTTATAAAATAAAACAAAACAAATGTGTTTACTCCTTGAAAAAAAGGCAATCCTTCCTTGACCTTCTGCACTAATTTAAACCATAATGCAGCTGTGTAGCAGGTTATCATGTCCCATCTGGCTTCAGGAACATCATATCATTATGGAGAAGATGAGCCATTACTGTTGATTTCTGTGATGGAGTAATGCACTGCTGCAACTAATCGAATTTTGTGATTATCAGGTCATGCAAACACCTGATTTCATTAATCCTAGACATTTGCTCAATTTCAGATCAAGCCTGACCCATCTGTGATTCGTACAGTAGTAAAGGAAATTTTGTCTCTTTTCAGTGAGTCGGTGTAGTCAGCCCAGCTCACCAATAAGAGCTGATTCTTTCAGCTCTCAAATTGCTCATTGCTAGGTTTTAATGTTGGCTTATTAAATCATTTAAACTG
>JANDJT010000131.1:3325419-3345435 GCA_024331685.1 Stegophilus panzeri | reverse complement strand
TATATACACACATACACATATAAGTTCTTGCATTACTCTTCATCTTGGACTTCTTTCAGAATCAGTCCTGGCTGGAGATTATTACAGATACAATTGGCAGTGAGCAGAAAAGCTATTACTCAAAAATGGTTGCAGCAGAGTCCTTCAGTGACAGCCCAATGGATTGAAATTGTACGTGACATATGGAAAGGCTTACTTACAGACTCACTGGACACTTTAATAGGAACACCTGTACCTCTGCTCATTCATGCAATGATTCGATCATGTGGCAGCAGAGCAGTGCAGAACATTCTGCATATATCAGTTAAGAGCTTCAGTAAATGTTCTCATCAAATATCAGAACAACTTCCGTCAGCCATGAACAGAAACTTAAGGCAACCATACACACAGGCTTATCGAAATTGGGCAGTTGAAGATTGGATAAAGACCGGGCGACGGTTTTCCAACGGTCCAGTTTTGGTGAGCCTGTGCCTACTGTCACCTCAGATTCGTATTCTGGGCTGACAGGAGCGGATGTGGCCTTCTGCTGTTGGAGCCCATCTACCTCGAGATTTGATGTGTTTTGCATTCTGAGATGCTTTTCTGCTTTTCACGGTGGTAAAGAGTCTCTATTCAAGTTACTGTACACTTCCTGAATCAGTCTGGCCTCTGACCTCTCTCATCAACTAGCTGTTTCCACCCACAGAACTGCCGCTCGCTGGATTATTAATTTTTTCCACACCATTGAGATCCCAGGAGATCAACAGTTTCTGAAAGTCAGTGAGATCACATTTTTCCCATTCTGATACTTGAACCGTAACTGAAGCTCTTGAGCTGGATCTGCATGATTTTATGCCGTGTGCTGCTGCCACATTGTCTGAATGGATAATTACATGAGTTAGCAAGTGTATGGGTGTTCCAGCATTTAGCAGATGCCCTTTTACAAAGAGACTTATAGAAGTGCTGTTATATTTTTTATAAACAGATCATCATGCTAGTTCTCTAGGTCACAGACTAAGAGTACCATCAACAAAAGTTTGTGAAAACTTTGTCATTTTATATTGTTGGCATTAATTAAAGAATATGAAAAATAAAGAAACTGAGCCAACACAAACCCATAAATTAAGTCAAATACGACTAATTCAATTATGACTAAAGATATACCACTGTATAAATAGAAAATCTTTTCTGTACTTTGTTTCTAGATTTTGACCTTTTCAGGTGCTGTTACACTGCTAAATATTCAATGCAAATTTTTTATTGGCATAGAAGTGGGTCAAAATTACTTCCACTTCTGCTTCTACAGTGGGAGGAAACCAGAGAACATGAGAAGAAACCAGAAAAGAAACCAGAGAAGAACATGTGAAGCTCCGCACAGACACCTGAACTCAGGATAGAACCCAGGTACCCCCATATTCGCCTAAAAGAATATTCGCCTAAAAGGAGTCGGTTCCGAATATTCGCCTAAAAGAGTCGGCTCTCAAGATTCGCCGTAAAGAGTCGGCTCTCAAGATTCGCCGTAAAGAGTCGGCTCTCAAGATTCGCCGTAAAGAGTCGGCTCTCAATATTCGCCGTAAAGAGTCGGCTCTCAATATTCACCGTAAAGAGTCGGCTCTTAATATTCACCTAAAAGAGTCGGATCTTAAGAATCACCTAAAAGAGTCGACTCCGCATATTCACCTAAAAGATTCGACTCCGCATATTCACCTAAAAGAGTCGATTCGTTGGCAAAGGAAACAACGTTCTCGTCCAGCCTCGTCAATAACAAATGATGAAAACTCACACTACGTGTTCATGTGAACATTAAACACAGACCTGTATCGTATGATGATAATACAACAATAACTGAAAGTTATCAAGTTAAGCAACACGTTCCGTAAAATTTAACTCCTTTCAGTTGACCTCAGACACATCTGATGTAATCGAAGCCTGGATTAACTAAAGCACTTGTAATAAATGCGGTTTGAAAAGAAGAACAGCAGATATTTCTGTATAAAACGCAGACAGTTGATACACAAACTTACCTTTAGATTACTAACAACAGACACATCTTAGCCTCCGACAGAGTTTACGTTTTACATATGACAGCACCACACGAGGTTCTCTTACACAACGGAAATACAACATAAAAGCATACAACACAAAAGCAATACGGAAAATCAGCCCTTTTTAAATAATAAGGAACGCCCTTCGCGCCATAGATAACTTAACATAGCATTCGATCCAGATGCTATAGAAAGGTGCTGTTGTTGGCGCGAGAGTAAGATCTCGCGATAGTAGAACAAACCATCTGCATTAAAGTTTTTATTTTTTAAAAGTATGTATAATGCGTTGTTGAATGCCTTTAGTTCGAGCGCTTGTTATAATATTTCAAAAGTTCATTGTCACTTAGTGGGTCAAAAATAAAGAAAACATCATAATACTCGTGGCCTCTTTGTCTAAAAGGATCTGGTTTCGTCCGCTCCGCCCCACCCCGAGATTCTTCTAGAAGGCGCCGGCGAGGTGCACACAGCTTCGGGTGGATATAGTCCTCTAAAAATAACAATAAAAACAGTTTCTTTTGAGCTGTGTGTGTTTCGCCGTTCACAATGTCCACTTTGGGAACTCTCGCGTTCGATGAATATGGACGGCCTTTCATAATTATTAAAGACCAGGATAAGAAATCTCGTCTGACCGGCCTTGATGCGCTTAAGGTATTTTCGCTGAACCCAACGGCCTCATACCAAATGCCTACATAGGGCCTAAATGAGTGTACTCTCTTTGGTGTGAAATAATGGCGAGTGCACCATATGCAGTGCACTCTTTATCTAATCGGTTTCTCGTTTGGGATTCGGCCATTTGAGCTAACTAGCCGGCTAGGTAGTTTAGCCGGACTTCTTTCTTTTTGAGTTTTACTAGTTTCATAGTCTGTGTAGACGTTTAGTATTAAAACTTGATAGATTTTGAGGGGTTAATGTCTAGTCATGTCTGAGACCAGTGTGATATTTATGAATGTCTGTTATTATTGGGTCTTGTCTTAGCTTAGCTAGCGGCGTGCTGCTCTGCCCATGTGCTGCCTTTTATTTCCCGTTTAATGAATTTAGCTAGCGGATCATCGCAGTACTGAGAACCTGATTATCAGACGCAATATTTATTAATCTTTTTTTAAATAGTGTGTGGCCATGCATGTTGGATATTTTTAATTATGTTTTTAATTAAAAAAAAAATTAAAAATCATGTTTTGGTCAGA
Organism: Stegophilus panzeri; assembly: GCA_024331685.1. Taxonomy (NCBI): domain Eukaryota; kingdom Metazoa; phylum Chordata; class Actinopteri; order Siluriformes; family Trichomycteridae; genus Stegophilus; species Stegophilus panzeri. The sequence continues at coordinate 3,342,227 of JANDJT010000131.1, read as the reverse complement.
CTGTGCACTTGTGCAGGGAAATGTGGTGTTTTAAGGTTATATCATGTGTTTAACTGCATCTCTGTTTTTCAGTCCCACATCATGGCTGCAAAAGCAGTTGCCAACACCCTGAAGACCTCACTGGGTCCAAATGGTAGGACACATCATTAATAATCCAAATCTCTAGTGGGTTCTGTCTCAAATCTGCTACATCACTGATAGCGTTTTGGATGGTGAAGTCTAGAAACGTATTCTTCATGTTTAACCAGGTTGCTGTATTTAATTCGTTCAGGCAGCAGAGAGTGTGGAGTTAAAATCATGGCATTGGGGGAAAATATTTTTAATTAATTGCAAAAATAAAATCATAACTTGAATATTTGTTTGAGTTGGTGTCATACCATCTAAAATTGAACTTCTCAGTTTGCAGAAGAGCAAGCTAAGATCTGAAATGTAAATTCACACTTTAAAGTCCCTGTGAAATCAAAATGGAAGTTTCGTGGCTTTTAGTATGAATATGTTAGCCTTAAGGCTATCTCTGACACAATTTGCATTTAGAAGATACGGTTGAGGTCCTAAGTTTACGTATGCCTTGCAGAATCTGTAAAATGTTCATTATTAAAAAAATGAGGGGTATGATAATTGTATTTTGTTGCTGTTTTAGTGCTGCCCTGAATAAGCTGTTTCACATAACAGATTTTTACACACTGTGTAGTCCATGAGACACAGTAATAACGGAATTCACACACGCGAACCAGTTCAAAAGTTTACATACGCTTGATTCTTAACACTGTCGTTACATCGATGATCTGTGTTTTGTGATAGTTGTTCGAGTCCCTTGTTTGTCCTGAACAGTTAAACTGCTCACTGTTCTTCAGAAAAATCCTCCAGGTCCTGCACATTCTTTGCTTTTCCTGCATATTTGACCCCTTTCCAACAGTGATTATATGAAGTAGAGATCTATCTTTTCACACTGAGCATCAGTGAATGTTTGCACCTTTCGTAATAGCTGTGTATGAGTCCCTCAGTTGTCCTCAGTGTGAAAAGATGTATCTCAACATCGTATAGCCGCTGATGGAAAAGATTCAAATATGCATAAAATGCTACAAAAGCAAACAATGTGCAGGACCTGGGGGATTTTTCTGAAGAACAGTGAGCAGTTTAACTGCTCAGGACAAACAAGGAACTTGTATATAAAGTCATTGATAATCAGCATTTTGTACAGTTTCCCAATTGTACATTGGTTAAGAAGGAAATTGCTTGAATTCGTGTGCTTTTTTTCTAATGTCAGGTTAACATTAACCAGGCTGTGTGATAAGCTAAAAGCTATTGGCTATTTTAAAAAGGGGGATGAACCACTCAATAGGTCATGTGCTGACTTCGTGTTTCAGTGGAAATTACTTGTGCATCAGCTCCCTCGGTTATGTATCAGTATAATCGTGTGCATGAGTTCGGGCACCGGTAAGGTAACCGGCTCGCTACAAATTGGGACACCAATGACTCAATTTTCCGTCGACATGACTATGTACCCGCGTTGTAAAACATCACCAAAAAAATTAACAAATTAAAAACATTTTATGTTTTATGTCATACATTTGTTAGCTTAATCACACTACTTTGTCATGGTACGTCAAGCAGGATCATAGACTAACTAGTGGATTTTTATTATTTTTTCATTAAACACTTAAGTCATTAGACTAAAACAAACCCTATATAGAAGATAAAATAAAGTTAAAAATTGCTAACATAAGTAATCATTTGAGAGCTACAACAGTAACAAGCTACTTACAGTTGTAGACAGAAGTTGGCTGAGAGTTAGGCTGCCGTATATTTCAAGCTGAGAGGCTTCGGAAAATATGACCTCTTTTCCAGTAAAGGAGCATGGTGAGCATCGATGGTCCCAAGTTTTTGTAGTGAATTGTGGGATTTGTAAAAAAAATTTTAGGGAACGAACATTCCAGTGCACTGGAAGGATTTTGAGATTGAGACAGCCCTTAAAATGGCCGACTCCCTGATCAGTGCCCTAGGCAGCTGATTGAGATGCACCATACGCCAATGCATTGAATGTTGCTGCACATTTCAAGGCACTTCACAGGGACTCTAAGGGTGTACAATTGGATGGTTGGAAAAATGCAGGGGGAAATTTGTCTCCTGAATTAATTCTGTTCACGTTTTGCAGGACTTGATAAGATGATGGTGGATAAGGACGGAGAAGTGACGGTCACCAACGATGGCGCTACCATTCTCAGCATGATGGACGTGGATCACCAGATTGCCAAACTCATGGTTGAGCTCTCAAAGTCTCAGGATGATGAGATTGGAGATGGCACCACTGGTGTTGTAGGTGAGAAGCATCACAGCCTGAAAATATACATAGGGGATTTGAATTGGAGGGGACCTCAACCCCCTGTTCCGAAAAAAAATGCGCATCAAAGAGTACAGACCAAAGTTGTGTCCCAAATGACGTACTATACACTTACACTATGCAGTATGTACTCTTCCGTCACAATGGCACGTGATGTGAAACGCTGCTAGCTTTAGCAGGACACCCAGAATCAACATTACCTTTTTATGGTACCTCTGTCACCATCAGACGGAAGCATAATCGTTGAGTGACGGCGGATAAAAGTGTGTCCTCCAAGGCAGGGAAGCATTTTATATTAAATGTAGCGTAGAAGACTGTAACCTGCAAACTTTACAAAGTGGAGCTTGTGTAGCATAGAAGCACAGCAGTGATGCACGAGCACAAACTTGTTTATATCCAAAATGCTCCACTGTGTGCAAGGGGTTGGGGAAACTGGTGGCAGTTGCTTAAGATGTTCAGGTTAATTCAAGTTTGTCATTATATGCTGTATTTGTGCGATGTAGTGTAAATTCTGTCGTTTATTATAATGGAAGCGATGTATTAGTAACGAGGCCGCGTTGCTCCTCACTCGCAGTGTAGACGGGGTAATACACAAGTAGGATCTGTAATGTGTAATTAAAACACTACAGTCAAAGTAAACAAGTAAAACAATGTCTAAAGGCAGTGAGTAACATGAACCACAAGGTGCAGTGAAAGTGGGATTTTATTATTAATTTAGGACTGTAGTGTAATTAATTAGTGAGGGTTTTTTTTTGTTTTTTTTTTTTGTTTTTTTGGTGCATCCATGAAAAATAATGCATATATAAATATCGTTGGACAAACAGTTGTGTTAAAGTTTAGTTTGAAGTTTATATTTGTAACACTCAGTTTGTGGATTTTATTTTAGTTCTTGCCGGAGCGCTTCTCGAGGAGGCTGAGCAGCTCTTGGACCGAGGGATCCACCCCATCCGCATCACTGATGGCTACGACCAAGCCGCACACATCGCCATTGAACACCTGGATAAGATCAGTGACAGTTTCCCCATCGACACCAGCAACACCGAGCCGCTCATTCAGACAGCCATGACCACACTCGGCTCTAAAGTGTGAGTTCAAGTTTACTTTTATTTTATATACGCCTGTCAAACTCTACCTTCAAATTTCAAGAGCAACCTATTAGGCTGAAGGTTTACTCAGACTCATTGCAACTGGACAGGTCACAAATCATGCCCTTTTTCAGATGATCATTCTGCTCTTTTTTTTTTTTTTTTCTCCCCTCTCTCTCTTTTCAGGATTAACCGATGCCACAGACAGATGGCAGAGATTGCAGTGAATGCCATTCTTACCGTGGCAGATATGGAGAGGAAAGATGTGGATTTTGAGCTCATCAAGGTGGAAGGGAAGGTTGGAGGTAAACTGGAGGACACTCAGCTTATCAAAGGTGTCATCTTGGACAAAGAGTTTAGCCATCCTCAGATGCCCAAGGTACTGTGTGTGAGAGAAACAAAAGATTTACCATATTTTATTTTTTTTATATATATATATTTTTTTTTTTATTTTTTTTTTTTAAATAGATCATTTAAATTAGACAAAGCCATCTTTCTACATCTTACCAAGCTTCTTTGAGCCGTCTCTATTTTGGTTCCACACTGTATCAGGTTATGGTACACGTGGGTGTGAGGGTCAGGTGTCCACAAACCTTTGGCCATATGGTGTATTTATGTGGTTTACAGAGCTACTTGAATAATCTTATAATAACTGGATTGTGCAGATTTAAACAAAACATAAGAATAGAATACTGAGGAAAAAGAAATTCTGCTTTCCATATCCTGACAGACTTTCTCAGGATAATCTCGGGCAAAATACTGCCTATCTAGACAGACTCCTCCCCACGAGATGCATATTCTAGCAGATTCTCTCGACTTTGTATGGATGCTGTAGTGTTTGAGCTCTTAAGAACATACTGCACTGCATGTTCCTCACATAATTCCTGCCCTAGGCTGCACCTGATATTTGACTAAGGCTTTGATGTAACACTCAATTCATTTGCAGGTCTTAAAGGACACAAAAATCGCCATCCTGACATGCCCGTTCGAGCCACCCAAGCCTAAAACCAAGCACAAGCTAGATGTGACCTCAGTGGAAGACTATAAAGCTCTACAGAAATATGAGAAGGATAAATTCCAGGAAATGATTCAGCAGGTCAGTGTGTGTTATCTCTTGTATAGGAACTGATGATGGTATATATTTGATCGCAGATGTAATCGCAGTGTAATCAAGCACACACTTCTACATGCATTATGCATCTAAATGTGTTAATTGTAAGTTGTATATCAAGTAGTGGATGTGTGCTGATCACTGAAATGGTGACGTTTTCTGTAAGGGGAAGTTTGTTTAACTTTTTTTTTTTTTTTAAATGGAATGAGACTCCAGTGGTACTGCGTTGTAACATGGGTAAATCCATAACTTGGTTTACCCCTACGGCAAAGTCTTCAGAATGGAGGACACTGTTTTGTGGGTAACAGCTACACTGTTTATTTTGCTTATTAACTTAGAGAAAAATCTGAGGTAATGATTACAGCTACTATAACTTGACTAATAACAGGAACTAACTTGTTTCATAGACATTGAATGACATTAAATATAACTACAAACTGCTATTAAAAGATTTCATTAAAAAATATGAAATAATAGTTGGTAAATTGCTGGAGAGTAAAAGGTGATCGCATCACATCACTCAGTCATTGATTTGCCCTTAACGTAATAGAAACGTGCGTTAATGCACAAGCACATAGGCCTCTATTTCTAGGCGCAATAGTGAATCTGTTGGGGCAGCAATACAGCTACTACTGCACCATTTAGCACATGTGTGCAAAACTGTTATCAGGCCAAACAGTTTTATTGCAGTTTAAAGAAAAGAAAAAAACAGGCTGACTGGTTTCACGTGCAATATGTAGGCTTCTTGCTTAGATAACATGAATGGCATATATGAGAGAGAAGGATATTCTACTTTAGTATGAACAATAAGCGGTAAATGAATTTCTGTCAATGTCACTGTGACTAGGTGAAGGAGAACGGTGCTAATCTTGCCATTTGCCAGTGGGGCTTTGATGATGAGGCAAATCACCTGCTGCTGCAGAATGAGCTGCCTGCTGTGCGCTGGGTCGGAGGGCCAGAGATTGAGGTAAGTCAAATTCTGACTGTATTTATAATGTAATTATACAGATACTGATTAAGTTGTTGTGTGTCTTGTTTTTTTTAGTTATTGGAAATCCTTGTTGATCTTGTTTCTAATGACTAATTTCTCTGATTTAGCTGATTGCCATCGCTACCGGCGGCCGCATCGTGCCACGATTCTCCGAGCTGACTCCAGAGAAATTGGGCTATGCTGGCCTGGTACGGGAAATCTGCTTTGGTACAACTAAAGACCACATGCTAGTGATCGAGGAGTGCAAGAACTCCAGAGCTGTTACCATCTTCATCCGTGGAGGAAACAAAATGGTAATTGTTAGGACTTTGTTACCGAAACACTTTCACTCTTCCCAGTAGAGTCTAATAAAGAATAAGTTGTGAAGTCATCAGAACACAACTTTTTTTTTTCTTTTTTTTTTTTCTTTTTTTTCTTTCTCTCTCCTTCTTTTTTTTTTTTAAAAAAATAAATAAAAAAATCTCACCTATGTTTGTGGTATGATGTCCTCAGATTATCGAGGAGGCTAAGAGAGCACTCCACGATGCACTGTGTGTTATTCGTAACCTGGTTAAAGATAATCGCATTGTTTATGGCGGTGGTGCATCTGAGATTTCCTGTGCGCTTGCTGTTAATGAAGCTGCTGATAAGGTACATTTTAATCACGCTGTCTCAATTGTGTCCTGTTATTACAGAAATATTCCCTCCCCCTCCCCCTTGTCATCATACCACCATGCCTATAATGGGAATATTTTAATTGAACTATTTTTTTTCCCCCCTCAATAGTGCCCCTCTCTGGAGCAATATGCCATGCGGGCATTTGCTGATGCTCTAGAAGTCATTCCCATGGCATTAGCAGAGAACAGCGGGTTGAACCCCATCCAGACAATGACTGAGGTCAGAGCTCGGCAAGTCAAAGAAAACAACCCTGCACTGGGAATCGACTGTCTGCGCCTGTCCACTAATGGTATGTAGAAGTGCTCGACCAGACGATCGCTGCTCTGATTAGATAAAGATGGTTAGGGGAAAAGAAAGGAAAAAAAAACACATGGTATTAATATATATGCCGACACTGCTGCCAGATCACTATGCACAAAGCTGATGAAAATAGGGGTCAAAGTTCCAGCACTGTCTTAAAAACAAAAAAAAAACTGGAAATCCATTCAGAAGTAAAACTGATCTCCTGATTAAACAGTGTTCACTTTATACTTTTTGTTGGTTTTATTTCATTCCAAATATTCCATTCAAATGGTGACCTGCACTCCTAACTGGGTTAACGGTAAGTAAGTGTTATGGTCAGGTGTCCACAAACGTTTGGCTATATAGTGTACAAGTGGTCTGAAACTTTCAATACATTGGATCCCAAATATGATCCCCTTCAAACCAGCTGTGGAGGTTTTTCCATTCCGACTTTTTTTTTTTTGTAGGATCCATCACGGACAACCAGTTACTGATGCTCATTAATTAATCAAACTTTTTTTTTTATTATTCTTTACAGACATGAAGCAGCAACATGTGATTGAGACCCTCATTGGAAAGAAACAGCAGATTTCTCTAGCAACCCAAGTGGTGAAGATGATCCTGAAGATCGACGACATCAGAAACCCTGGCGAACCAGAAGACTGATCACGTCTCGAGCACTCTGACAGCCACGTCATTGTTTAGTGTTATTTATCATTTCATACAGCACTCATATACTGTAGATCAGAAGCAACCATTAAAATGTTGTTCAGATTTAATGTTTCTTTGTCAGTTTTAATAGAGTACAGCCTTTAAGTACTCAGTTGTCCCTCCTCCGAACAACGTGCACCTCAATATTGTGATAGATATAAGCATCAGTAGATGAGTTCTTCTGTCCATCCAGCTGAGATTCTCGTTAGCGTGATCTCGCTAGCTGTCTGTAGGATTTATGGAATTATCACTGTAACCATCAGACAAACTGATATGGAATTGATTGTCATGGTCAGAGCAACATCAAACATCTGGAAAAACGGTTTTCTTCAAAAGCTTCCTTCCTGTCTGAAGGGTATTTCTAGCATAGAGATTACTAACAAGAAGGACGAGACTGCTTATTGGAGGCCTCTCCATCAACACAGTTGTATTTATTTTTTCTAGATATATATTATAAAAAAAAAAAACAAAAAAAAAAAACAAGAACATTATTGCATATGACATCTTCACCTGGTTCCACACCGATGCTTACTTTAACTCGTTTTAAGATTTGTATTCAAAGGTAGTGGTTAATAATAGCACTTAAGCAATTTCCTAATTTGTCCGCCAGATCTCAGAACCTGGTTCTGAGACCAATCTTAATGATTGGGGATGGGGGGAAAAAAAGAAGGGGGGGGGGAACCTCTTAAAAGGTAGATCTGCCAATACTCTGAATTAACAGAGGGAGTGGCCTAAACGTCCAGGTCTTACACAACCTTTATGACCTACCTCTCAGTTAAGCAGTAAGAAGCCTCCTTTTTATTTTTAGCAACACTTTGCCACTGTGATAGCATGTAACATTATCCAGCAAAAGACCTAGGAAAATATTTCAGGATGTATTAAAAGCTTAATTTTGCCATTACAAACAGACTATTACAATACATGCACACTTAAGCTCTAGGTGTGGAAATGCTAAATATCTCACAGTAAAATCTAATACCATCACCTGTACTTATGCACAGTGAACCAGATATTGTGGTAATAAAACTAAGATTTATTTAAAAATTAATGAAGTCAATTATTAAATTAGCCAGGATTAGTTAAGCCAACAAAAGCATTGCCATTTCATTCCATTAACAAGACTTGAGCTTCTGATGGACACAATTCTCCAAGCAACACATTTCTGCCATCGGGAATCAAATAGTATTGTAAACTAAAACAATGAAAAATACCTTACAAAGCACTCATAGTACTAACTTGACAACAGAAAGCCCACAAAGAACACAGTGCAGTTAAGTATGAGGATAGCCACAATGTCTAAGAAAATAATTCAGTCTTAGTACTAACTAGGTTCCTTAATACAATCACAAAGTGGATCATTACATATCTACCAAACCTATGCATTATAATATAACTAATCCCACTAAGCATATGGCCAAAAGTCTGTGGACAACTAACGATCAGACACCTAGATTTAGTTCCTCTATTGCCGATACAATAACCACCACTCTTCTGGAAGGCTTTCCAGTTCATCCCAAAGGTGTGCAGTGGGACAGAGTTCAGGGCTCTGTGCAGGCATTCTTCCACTCCACCCGTGACAAATCATTTCTTAATGGATCTCATTCGTGTTCCAGTGAAGGGAAATTGTAATCTTACAGCATACAAAGACATCCTATAAAGTGCACGCTTCCAACCTTTATAGTAACTGTTTGAGGAAGGCCCAAATTTTGGTCAGTTGTCCAAATATTTTGCCATGTATGGGTAGAATGCATACTATGGATTCTCAAGGCAAGTTGAAGCATTGCACTATTTCTAAAAGTAAAATATGATCTCCATAAACATACAATTGTAGCTCTTAAGTCGTCAGTTAATAAAGCTTTTCCATGACCAGTTCTGCCTCTCTGTGAGAGAAGTTACCCCTCTCCCCTCCCTCAACTCTTCCTGCTCAGCTCACCCCCTTTAAGATGAAAACCCCTCATCGTTTTATACCCAGTACTTCCACTCAGCTCAGGGCCATATTTGAAGTGGGTTTGTACAATTTCGTAAGTTTTACATTTCATGTTGTATATTTAAATAAATAAATAAATAATATTATTATTATAATAATTAGACAAAAGGATGTCTGAGAGCAAAGGCTAATAAACTGATTTTTAAAATGCGTTATTTAACAAAAGAAAAACCATGTAATCATTTACTTGGTGAATCTTTCTATATGGGGATATTTATTTAACATTTAAGGAAGAAATCTCCAGTGTCAGTTTGTAACAGTAAATTTTCTACCACAGGAAAGTCTTTCCACAGAAACTCATTGGTTTCTCAGAAACATGACAAACTGCATTTCTTTTGTCTTAACATCAAGAGAAAGGGGGGAGAAAAAAAAAAAAAAAAAAAAAAAGTCTGGAAAAGGAAGACTGTTTATAACAGTTATAACGCAAGTGATTTCAGCAAAAAAAAAAAAAAAACCTGATATTCCACAGCATTATATATAACAAACAATTAATCACCACAATGCATTGTTCATTAATATATTTTCTCATGTTAATCTTTGGCGAATCGCTGTGATGTAAAAGGAAAAAACACTTTGGGACATGCCGTTATTGGAGAATAAACTTCAGTATGATCTCATTAATGTTCATTTTGCACTGCCTAAAAAAAAAAAAAAAAAAAAGTGGGGCTGCTTTCAAAGTATGTTTTGGGTTATTGTCCATCTGCACTGTGAAGCACTGTCCAGTGAGTTTAGAACCATTTGACGGAATCTGATAACATAGCCCTATACACTTTAGAACTCATCCTGCTGCTTTGGTCAGCAGCCACATCAATGAATAGAAGGAAACCATTTCCATTGGCAGCCAGACATGCCCACACCATAACACTACCGCCACCAGGTTTCACAGATAAGGTAGTATAATTCAGATCATGAGCTCTTTTCCTCCTCTTCCCTTTTACTCGTCTCGTCCCCCAATTCTGGGGAAGCAGATCCTTGTTCCATCTGTGCATCAGATGGTTCCTCTTTTTCCTCTTTCACATGTTTTTTGCCATTTTTAACTCTTCTTTTGTTCTTCCTCTCTTTGATGTTTACGGTAGACCAACTGTATTTACTCTGGTGAAGTCTTCTCTTGATCGTTGACTCGGACACAGACACGCCTACCTCCTGGAGGGTGGTCTTGATCTGGCCAACTGTTGTGAAGGGGTTTTTCTTCACCAGGGAAAGAATTCGTCTGTCTTCCCCCTCGGTTGTTTTCCGTGGTCTTCCGGACCTGTGGTTGTTCATGAGGTCACCGGTGTGTTCTATCCTTTTAAGAACAGCCCAAATAGTTGATTTGGCCACACCTAATGTTTTTGCTATCTCTCTGATGGATTTGTTTTCGTTTTTCAGCTTAATGATGGTTTGCTTCACTGGCAGCGACAGCTCTTTGGACTTCATATTGAAAGTTAAAAGTTTCCAAAAGCAAATGACACAATTTAAGTCAACTTTTTACCTTTTATCTCCTTATTTCTAGGGGAAATAAACTTATTCTGGTATTTTAAGAAACCTTTATGTACAACTGTTATTACAAAGCCAGATAATTTCTTTTAATGAGAGTGTGATGATTTAATCATGTATTAGACCACAGCAGCCTCACAAATGCAGCATCAACTTTAGACACCAATCAGGTCTTGGATCATCATCAACATTTGGGGTAAGACTGTCCTTTTTGGAAGCATTTACGTGAAACCTGATAATTTTTACCTGATTAATTTTACATGTACTTATTTAACCAGTTAATCATGTCCTCCCTGGCCTCCTGAATGTACGGTTTGTCCGTTGGATTGACGTCTTCTCGTTTACGATGCACAAATCCGTGACTTTGATTGGGGAAAACCTTCACCTTGAAGTCAACGGTGCACGTGTCCTTCAGTTTTTCCTCAAGTGTTGTCACCTTGGTTTAAAAAAAAAAAAAGTCAAATATAATTAACATACATTATAATTATCAGTTCAGAATTCCTTTTGACTGCATCATGAAGTTGTACGTCTTACCTGGTCAAGTGGTATCACGGTGTCGTTTTCACCAAAGATGAAGAGCGTCGGACTTTTGAGTTCATAACAATCCTCTCCCTCACGAATGATCCCTGCAAAGATCATATTATTTGGGTAAGTGTGTTAATAAGCACCAAAGTAAGTTACTTAAGGTAAGGCAAGTCCTTACATACTGTACTCAAGCATGGTTTGCAATCGTCCACCTTACTGCCACATTACTTCTCTTTGCTTGAGCTGGGGGCGTTTCTATGGGTTTGGTTATGGGTGGGGTTTTGTTCAGGAATCACCCCTTTCACTTTCTGGCACAGACAGCGACCACTGAACGCAAATGTTCAGCGTTTTCATTTTATTTCAGTGACTGAATTTATTCAATTTGTTCTCTTATTAAAACAATATTATAACTGTACTAGCAACGTGTGATGTTGACATCAACATGGCAAGCAATCATTAAAGATGCAAATATACCTCACGTACATGTTCATACAGAGCTGCTGTGTGTGTGTGTGTGTGTGTGTGTGTGTGAGAGATTGTTCATATACTCGCTTGGGTATCTTCTCAAGACAGATGTACGTCTGGAGAATTAAAAGCACCATCCACTAGATGGCACATAAGAGCCAAAATATCCCCGTCCACCTGGTTTCCAAATCAAACTGTAATGTTTCATGAATTCGTGTACAGCAATGTTAAACAGACTGATGAGCTCCATTTCTCTTGAAAACTTTCTGCTGTCAGCGTGACTTATGATCTGCGTCTCAAATCATAAAACCATCACTGTACATTCAAAAGTATTTACTAATGTAGAAAATCCGGAAGACTGGTGCTCAAAATAGACCTTTCCGTAGGCTCAAAGAGGTTTAAGATTCAAACTATTACAGTTAGTTCCAGTGCAAAATAAAATAAAATTGTATTGGGGAAATTGTGTACATCCTTTATCAAAATGTATAACTTTTAAAAAAATAAATAAATAAATAAATAAAATAAGTTTATAAAGACTTCGAGTGAGTTACCGTAGACTGACACTCCAGCCTTGACTTCAGGATATTGGAGAGCTATGTAGTGTGTGGCCACGCCACCCCAACAGAAACCCACAACTCCGATCCTTTTAGCTCCACGTTGTTCCTTGAGGTATTTCAAAACCACATCCACCTCCCTAGGTAAATAAAAACACTTAAGTTCATAATAAAAAAAAATGGTGCTCAATTTGGATTAGGACTACTGATTGAAGCTGTTGAATCCTGTCTCAACCGTAATAAAGACATCAGTCAAATGTGTACACTATATGGCCAAAGATATCTAAATATTTGACCATCACAGCCATATGCGGGTCTTCCCCAAACTGTTCCCACCAAGTCCGAAGCACAGAATTGTCTAGCATATGCAGCATACGCTGTAGCAGCACCATGATTTCCTGTACCAAGCTCATCATCATCATCATCATCAGAGACTGACCTCACTAATTTTCTAGTGATTGAATGGGAAAATCCCCACAGCTGGAAAGCCTCCTCAGAAGAGAGGAAGTTACTATAACGGCAAAGAGAGGACTAAATCTGGAATGGGATGTTCAACAAGCACATATGGATATGACTGGTCATTCCACATACCTTCAGCCATATACTGTATAAATACAAGACATGCCAATGATTAAACATTATGATTAATGATTTACTTGTTGATATTGGTGGGTTTTTTGTCCTCAAGCCACTCCTGAAATGTTGACCAGTCACTTGAAGGACTCCATGGCTCCTTTCCAAGAAAGAAGTCTGGACAAACAGCACTATAATCAGAAGGGAAGGGAGGGGAAAGAAGAAGGAAAAAGGAAAAAAAAAAAAAACCCCACACAAACAGGTAAATTCATACAGTTCATTCTGTAGTTGCAGAAGATACAATTTGTGGCTGAATTAAATAAAAGGTTATTTGTGCACATATTTTGATTCTTATTTCAGAAGTGCCCATTTTGCCACATATGTGGCAAGAATTTGAATATTTGAAATAAAGAATAAATATATTACACATATCCATTTGAAGCGAGCATGTCAGCCATGTATCGTGTATTGGGGAGCTGCCATCCAAAAATGTCCTGAATTACAATGACCGCTCTGTCTGTTGGTGCTTTAGGTTTCACCACATAAGCTTTAACATGCTCAATCTGAACCTCTTCACCAAGACTGCCATATTCCATCCTGTCCCCAATGTCACAAGGGCATGGCCTGGCTTCATTTGCCATCTAAAAATTGAAAGATGTTTTTATGTTTGTTTTTTGTTTAAAAAAAAAGTCAAAAACACCCCTGTTGTGCTGTAGCATTTACAAAAGTACATGCTACATATAAATACATTTCATTGTAAATACATTTCATTGTCATGCAATGATTAGAGAATATGAAAAGCTGAGTCACTGTTGACTTCCACTCACGACTTCTACTTTACCTTCACAGTAATAACATGCACTATATAACCAAGATTGTGGACACCTGACCATCACAGCCAGCCTTTCTCAAAGATGGAAGCACAGAACTGTATACAATGCCTTTGTATGTTGTAGCATTATGACTTGCTTTCACTGGAACTAAGGGACCCAAACCTGTTCCAGCAGGACAATGCCCTGCGCACAAAGCGAGTGCAATAAAGATGGAATGCCAACTGCGCGACTGGCCTCCTCATCCAACATCAGCACATGAACGCACTTATACCCTTGTGGCTGAATGAGCACAAATCCCCACATGCGCCAAAATCTTGTACAAAGCCTTCCCAGAAAGAGAGTGGAGGTTAAAACAGCAATGGAGGGACTATATCTGGAATGGTATGTTCATCATGTACATATGGGTGCAATTGGTCAGGTGTTCGGATGAATGGAATCGTAAAGTTTGGATGATTACATTTTTTAAATAAAAATATACGCAATTTTTTTTTATTTCTATTAACAAAAATCAAGGCAGAAAAACACACGGTATCGCTAATGATCTCAATTGCAGCATGTAGACTACGTTTAAAAACATGCAAAGACCAAGAATAGGATTTAACACTAAATGGAAATCTTGTGTTACATTATCTTGGTTAGCGACATTAATATCTGGCGTAAACCTTACTGTTAGTCATTTTTGCATATTTGATAACTGTTTCAGCAGAATGAGGTTTTTGTGCATACGAACGATGCAAGTTGGGACAAATGGCACGTCTCATTAGCCATGACGTTAAATCTCTGGCTCTCAGCCTCTCACTGAACAGAGGCAGACGCAGAGAGGTGAGAGTACAGCGGGAAAGAAATACAGTACTGGTGACATTTGGAAAGTTTCTAAGGTTTTTCCAAAAAGTTGCTAGATTTGTCGCTAGGTGCTTTTTCTTTTTGCCACAACAGTAGCTAAAGGGGTCTGAAAAGTTGGCAGCACTGGTCTGCACAGACAGCTAGATAAAAGCAGGTTAAACTCCACCTCTCCCCAGAAAAAAGAAAATGAAGAGTGAGAGGGAACACGGGGTTTTTCCATTTATACACATTCTATTTGAAAAGCAATAAAAACAGAGTACCAAAATGGATACCCAGTCTGCGTTTTTTTTTCTTGAAAACAATTTGCACCCCTCTTCCTATCCCAATTTACACCCCCCCCCCTTTTCTTGGCTGCCATAAGACCAGCTAGTACAAATAATAAACGGGTATAGTTGTAGGCACTGGATTACAAAACAGATCAGATAACCTGGATGCTACATTTCGCCAAAATTGAGGGACAGGAGGGCAGTCACAAATCAGGAAGAAAGGTACATGGTACCTTTGACACACTTTGAATAAGGGATCGCTCATGACATTCATGTGGTGGAATTTAACAAACCACATCTCCAAAGCTTACCCAATGGAAGTGTAATATATGCTGCCTCCACCAAAATGTAATAAAATCTGGACACTATACCCTTAAATTGTTTCTGTGAAGTAAAAAAAAAAAAACAAAAAAAAAAAAACCACAAACATTTCTACTTAGGTGAGCGAGCACAAGGCGTTGCCATGGGACAACATGCACTTTCAGTTCTGACCTAAGCTGCAAGTAAAAGAACAAGGAGGAACCTGGCAAGCCAAATGTATTCTTGATTTCACTGAACAAAACATTACCCATTATAACCATTTCATTTTTATTGCACCACACTGGGCAACCTGGTCTGAGAAATTTTGAGTGTAATCTCTGCCTCAAGATTGCATCATTTGAAAGATCTTGCATTGGATTAAAGCAAAATCATATATAGTATTACTTATTAATCAAATAAAGGCATTCCTTAATATGCTGGGGTCTTTCAGCATTAAACGTAATGAATTGACCAAGTTTTGTTATGTATGAGATTTAAAGTCACTTTTTTTTCCCCTGTGTTCCAATAGATCACACTGGGTTTTATGTTGCCTGTATGCCAGGTGAACTTTGCTACTCTGCTGTTTAATCAATAAGCGTATAAGTTGACGGGAAACTACTGAACCCATTTCTGAGGACGTGCACAAGCGCCACGCCAAACAAGGATAGGTGCAGCAACCATCTTGTGAACACGTACATGTGGTTAATAGAAAGTATAATCCAGCCTTTATAACCTGTACTACATCTGGACTCGATAATGTAACAGATTACATTACTAATGCAGCAAACTACTTATCCAGCTGACCCTAAAAGCTAGATAAACTACTCGATAGCACTGTTTATGTCGAACCCAAAATCTGCTACTTCAGTTCTTTGCGAACACACATGCTTCTTACTCGCTTTCATGAACACATTTATGTAAAACTACAATTAAGCACATGCATTAGATGTATGCTCTTTAGTTACAACTGTCTGACTGATCTGTTTGGATTTATTCAAGCGTGGCCCCTTTAGAAACACCCACAGAGCAAGTATATCCATCTGCATCCTGCAGGATTATAAACCACACCCCTTACAAGGCACACCCACTATTTTAAGTTATGCACACAACAAATACAGTTAGGGTAAGGGTTAAGCAGTGGTCACAAGACTTTCAGCATGCAAACCTTCCAGTGACTTCCATTTATACACATCTGGAGACCGGAAGCAAAGAAGTTCAGCATTTCGCTGTGTTCCAAAGTTCAAGTCATGGTGTGACCTCTTCTGAAAATCCAAGATGGCGGAAGCACCAATTATAGTGGTGTCGTAGCATCCTGTTTTATACAACACCGCTTAAAATAATAAAAATCAACATCAAAAGAGAAGTTGCCTGATTGTGTGCAGGTACATTTTAACATCGGAGTGTTATGTCAGATCCGGTCTCCGCCCACATTCGCAGCGGTCTCCAAAGAAACTTTGCATGCTGAAAGTCTACTGTAACCATCGCCAGGGATGGGCAATATGGACTTAAAACTATATCATGATATTTTCTGGTACTTACTGCAAGAACACCATCAGTGACGATATAAATATAGTACCATGCATCACTGTTTTTGGCTACAAGTGATAGCTGTGATCTTGCGAGCCTCAGAAACACAAACATTGATCTAAAAATAAATCTGATTTTCTGTAACCAAACTAGGGCAGCAACTAACAATTATTTTCATAATCGATTAGTTGGCTGATTATTTTTTAGATTAATCGGATGGGGAGGGGAGAGGCACTTTCAGTACCATTTTTTCCATTTATTTAACATAAAATCTACAAACC
>JANDJT010000131.1:3310444-3325319 GCA_024331685.1 Stegophilus panzeri | reverse complement strand
GTGTGTGTGTGTGTGTGTGTGTGTGTGTGTGTGTGTGTGTGTGTGTGTGTGTGTGTGTGTGTGTGTGTGTATACATATATATATATATATATATATATATATAATCTATGTATGTATATAAAGGAATTTTAATTCTGTATTATACAACAGTTAGTTCCAGTCAATTAATCTTAAACAGTCAACTTACTACGCGCTGTCAGTCAGCATGGCAACACACAACACTCTATCCAGCTGTGGCCTCGCTGGGAACTATTTCCGTCGACTGAGCAACAATTAACTAAATATTTGGCCGTATTGTGTCTAAAATGTCAGTTACTCTATATTCATTTCTTGTTTATATAACTGTTGTAAAAGAAAGCAGTATCACCCTCACAGTGTTGCTGTTGTACTGAATATCGGCACAAGGCCGCAGGTAATCACAGCCGTGCCGATACTCTCGCATGTGCGATATCGCTTAAGTAGTCCCACCATAAAGTTAAGGAAAACGACACACAAGCTCCTGTATATCAATAAATTATAGATTTTATGAGCATGCAAATCTGAAATTCCTTTAACCCATATTTAAATCCCCTTCGCCAGTAAACTAGTGTTGCAGGTTTTGTTTTTATGAGTAACCCTTGATGGTCACATTCAGTAAGATTCTTCAGGTGAGTCTATGTACAATGCAACAAATTCACTGCAGTGGCAAACTGCTCACTCCAATGCCTTCTTCTGAAAGGACATCACAATAAAAAATGTTTAATAAAATTCAGGGTAAGAAAAACCCAGCGCAGATTATTAAATCGCAGCGTATTTTTATTGATTTTTTTTCTTTCAAAATCAATGTCCCATATTGATTTTGCAGGATAACCAGGAGGAAATGAACACCTGTTCATCGCCTAATCCCAGTCACACAGGTAATACTCATTCATACTCATAAAGAGTGATAAACGGTTTGTTCATAAATAATGAGTGTTTTTATGTTTCTGTATATTTATATGTGTAGAAAACAAATACCAGTGCAAGGAAGAGGTGGTGAGGAAGAGGCTTCGGTTGGACGGCGCGGAAAACGGTGGCGACGTACGTCGAGATCAGATGGTGCCTAAACCCGACTGTCAGGAAAAAATGTATTATCTTGATGCTTCAAAAGAAGGAAATGTGGGAAGGTTTATTAATGTAAGTATAACTGCGTTTTCCACAGAACTTAAAGGGGTTGTTCACCCAAAAATGAAAATTCTGTCATCGGTTACTCACGCTCATGTCGTTCCGAACACGTAAGACTTTCTTCATCTCTCAGAACACAAATGAAGACATTTTTAACGAAACCTGGGAGATTTCTGTCCCTCCATTTACAGTCCAGTCACCAAAACTTTAAGATCGTAAAAGTTCATCATAAAAGTAATCCATATGACTCCAGTGGTTTAATCCCAATGTTTATGAAGCGATACGAATGCTGTGTGCGTGCAAAAAAAACCCCTCAAATTAAGTCGCAAAATATCTTCACTTCCGCATAGATCTCTGACGCGTTCGTATCACTTCATAACATTGGGATTACACTGTTGGAGTCACATGGATTACTTGTGCGATGCCTTTATGAACTTTTTGGAGCTTAAAGTTTTGGTTACTGGACAGTAAACAGAGGGACAGAAATCTCCCAGGTTTCATTAAAAACGCCTTCATTTGTGTTCCGAAGCCGGGCGAAAGTCTTACGTGTTCGGAACGACATGAGGGCGAGTTACTGATGACAGAATTTTCATTTTTGGGTGAACTACCCCTTTAACCATCAGTTTAAATGGATGGGTGTTTGTGTTGTTCTAACATTATCTCTATTTTTGACACCACAGCACAGCTGCAATCCCAACCTCTTTGTCCAGAATGTCTTTGTTGATACCCACGATCCCAAATTCCCAGTAATTGCTTTCTTTACATGCAAGTAAGTTCCTCAGGCGCGTGGTACTCAATGTGTAAATGGCGATGGATGCAATAATTAAGGATTGCCTTGGCAGTTTTAACTAGGGCTGCAGCTAACGATTATTTTTCAATTAATCGCTTAATCTGATGGGGGCGGGGCAAACTTTCAGTACCATATTTTTTTCCCTTTATTTAAAATAAAATCCCCAAACTGAGTGTTACAAATATAAAGTTAAGACTAAAACTTTACACAACTGTTTATCCAATTATATAAGACTGAAAAGAACCCAATACAGGACACCAGAATATATAATAATTTAGGACTGTAGTTTAATTCAGTGCTTTTTGTGCATCCGTAAAAAATACATAAATACTAATACATATATAGTTTATACTATAGAATAGTATTTATGCATTTTAATAATAAAAACTCACTTTCACTGCACCTTGTGGTTTCTGTTACTCACTGCCTGTAGACATATTGCTTTACTTGTGTTTACTTTGTTCACAGTGTTTTAATTAGACATGACAGATCTTACTCGAGAGTGCATCAGCACGTCTACACCACACGCAAGGAGCAATGTGGCTTCATTACAGAAAATAAACTGCAAGCGCGCAAATACAGCATATAACGACAAATTAAATTAAACTAAGCCTCTTAAGCAACTGGCACCAGTTTCCCCAAGCCCTTGCATGCAGTGGAGCATTTTGGACAAACATAAGTTTGTGCTCGTGCATCACTGTCGTGTTTCCGTGCTACACAATCTCCACTTTATAAAGTTTAATCTTCTCCGCAGTGGTTAATATAAAATGCACTCCTGCCTTAGAGGACTTGAAGGTCGCACACTTTCTTCCTCAGTCACTTGACGATTACGCCTCCGTCTGATGGTGGGTGACTGAGGTCATGTTGGGAATAAAAAGGTAACATGTACATAAACAGTAAACTGAAGAAAGTCATTGTCAGTGGCTTGGGGTATCTGCTAAAGCTAGTGGAGTCACATTACGTGTGGATGACGTCGTCATGTGCCATCAACTAGGAAACAGCTTATACTTCCGGTTAGTAAAAAACCGCTAGTGTTCCATTTGAGATGATATTACCTTTCTAAAATTCATACACTAGACGGTAGAGTACACAATACAAGTGTATAGTACGTCCTTTGGGACACAACTTTAGTATTTACTCTCCGATACGTGTTTTCAGAACAGAAGTAATGTAGTGAGTAAATGTATCCCATGCCGTGCGCAGACCAATTAATTGACAACGAGATTCGTTTACAACAATTTTCATAATCGATTATCACCGATTTTATCATTTAGTTGTTGCAGCTCTAAACCAAACTAGTTCCAGATTGTAGAGGTAGCTCCTCGTTTAGCCATAAACTCCAGCTCGGCTTCACGGCAGCCTTCCGCCATACTTGTTTTTGCTCTGCACTTGAGCTGCGAATGGGTCGCACACACAGACATACATCATCAATTAGGCTTTATTGTTATTATCGCAGGGGGTTATTGCTTATTGTGGGGGAATTTCTACCGATATATCGCAAATGGTAAGATAACCTCCAACCAGTTAAACACCCCCCAACAACCCCCCAACCAGTTAAACACCCTACCCCAACCTCTAAACAGTTAAACCTCAACTTGAAATCCGCACTCGTCAGCTTGGAGTACTCTTCTCAGCTAACAGTTCCTTCCCTGAGTGACGTCATATCAACATGGCTGCTCACAGCCTCAGAAACAAACAAAGCAGCACTCAATACCTTTAGATTAGGCATGCTTTATACCCAAGTACCTACTTTAGACGAAACCAACGCATAGACATATTCGATGGTTAACACTGGGGTGTCTGAGGAGTGTAAAATGTACATCCCTCAACACAGTTAGCGAGCTAGCTTGTTGCTAACAAAAGACGAACATGTAGGCGCCCGTGTTTTTGTTACACCTCGCAGGTGAAAATGGCGCCGTTTCATCTTGCACAAAACCCACTTACAAGACAAGACAAATGCAGATTCACTGGATTTTCCAATCAAGTGTGCATCTCTGCGTCATGGAGTCAGCTGCAAACGGGTTACACGCGGAATGGGTTCGGGAAGACTGAATAAAACCATGTATTATTACTCCTAATAAATCCCTAATTAGCATTCCATAATACGATGAGGTCATCCAGCATTAAATGTAATAATACTCTGCTCTTTATTCTGTAAGCGGAAAATGAATTAAGGTCGAATTAACTCGTTTCCGAGGACTTGCACAAGCGACGCGCCAAACGAGCACAGGATACGCGCGGAAGCCATCTTGTGTGCGCGTACGCGTGGCTTATAGCAAATATAATCTAGACTTTATAAACTGCACAACGTCCAGACTCGACCACGGAATAGATTTACGTTACTAATGCAGCAAATTATCCAGTCGACCCTAAAAGCTCGCTAACTAGCTTTCAATAACACTGTTTATATCTAACTCGATATCTGCTACTTCTTCGCAAACACGTACGTGTTTATTTCTCGCTTTCATGAACGAATTTGCGCAAAACTACAATAAAGCATAAGTATTAATTGTATACTCTTTAGTGGATTTTGGTGCATTTCACTTACCGTGTTTTTTGGTACTGAAACGGTCGTAGCGATAAAAAAAAAAAAAAAAAAAAAAGAATAGGCTCCGAAACTGGGAAAGAAGGAGGAGGGAAAACACTCATTTATCTGAGCAGGGCCCCTTTAGAAACGCCCACATAGAACAGTTGTTGGATTTTTCCACCAAGAGCCAGATCCAAGTGGGCGGGGCTAGCTTCAAGTGGGTGGGATTAGCTCCAACTAGGCTTCCGATGGATTAAGGTTAGGGTTAGGGAAGATAGCCCATTGAATAATCCTTTACAGAGACGTACTATATTAACATGTTAACATAACGCAATTGGAGCTAGCCACATATATTTGGATCTGTACCATCCATTTGGGGCTGGCTAAAGTTACAAAGATACCACAATAGCAGAATATAACTGCAATACACTGTATGGTCGCTAGATGGCGACAGTCTCAACGATTGGGAATAAATAACTTTAAATGGCAGAATTCATAGACGGCGCTAGGACACCATTGGGCGTCCAAAGCAGAAGATGCTCTGATTTTTTGATGCCTTGCTGTCACCTAGTAGGTAAAGTCTTCGAGGTTTAAGCTCCACCCACTTAGTACAATCAAGTGTCATATATCCGTGCTAAACATGTTTCCTGCTATATACGTAAATGTTGCCATTATGATAACCATTTCCTTCATAAACATTCTAAACCACACTTACTAAAGTGGAAACACATTAAACTACATTGTAGTTTTTCTTATGTCCTTATATGTAGGATGGGAAGGCATTTGGGATACGCCCGTATTTACTCATAAATATTTTTAAAAGGAATAAACGTTACCTCATTAGTAAATGAGTAGTAGAAACAAAGATATATACAAACACATATAGGTCACAATCTGGACACTCCCTGTTTCTTAAATAGCGAGGGTGGGTTTAAGAAGAAGGGAAGAGAGGAGGAAAAGGCACCGCTGGGATTCGAACCCAGGATCTCCTGTTTACTAGACAGGCGCTTTAACCAACTAAGCCACGGCGCCGCGCTTACCATTGGCGCATTATTTAAGAAGAGGGCGTTTGTAAAGTTTAACCGCTTCAACCGATATTGTTATGTTGTTTGTCCGCTGATAATGATAAAATGAACGAAGGTAATTTAACAAAAATAAGTACCAGCGATTCTTATAATTTAAACAAAGCCCGCTCCCTAAACCTGTTAAAATATTTGTCAGCTGAGGCACATGAAAAGAAAGTATTACGGTTTGGCCGATTAGTTTTATCGCTAAATGTGATTTAAACAGATTATTTCCTGTTTGTGCCTTCAGTCTCTGAAGCCCTTTGCTCCATGTTCTCCAGAAACAAACTACAGTTTTATCTACAGTTTGGGACTCGACATGTAAACGGATTCTTTTAAAACATTACGACTATGAGAAAACTTTTCCCCCAAGAAGAAGTTTACACAGGGTTTGTTCCTGTTGAAAAATACACTGTACTACACATTTACATTTACACTAATGAAATATACACTACACGTTAATATATACACTAAAGTAAATGTTAACCAGGATCCATTAAAAATATTTTTTAATGTGCAAGTTTGTATGTACAGGTGCAATCACTTTCTTAGGAATAGTATATACTGGCTAAAAGTTAAAGTTTGCTTGACGTTGGACGTTCAATAATTTAGGGACCGTCTCTAAAGTTACATACGTTAATGGTATACACATTTCTAACTTCAATAGCATTTGAAGGGAATTTTTGATATTTATTCAAATAAACTGCCAAATCATATCTAAACATTGTGATGTTTTTATACCATATGAACTCATACACAAACTATACCATAATTTAAAGCTCAATAGCATTTGAAGAGAATGACTTGCAGTCACAACTCCAACTGTAAAGTGTTTGTTATGTCCATCCACTGCTTACCCCTTGTTGTAGCAGACTTTTTGCCCTCAAGGGCTATACACATCAGAATCTCTTCAACAATGTTATTTGTGACAAACAACTACCAGGCATCTTTAGGGGACACGGTGAAGGGCCCTGTAGATGGTCCAGGAGGCTCCCTCAAGATGTTGTTCGACTTGCTTTGATTAGGAGGTTCATGACTCCAACATGATCCATTACGGCTCACCCACGTAGACAGGATTTGGGTCTCTCTTTCAGCCTCTGAGGCCTCGTCAGTGGATCCATCATCTGTCATTACATCCTGATGTTCCTGATCTCCCATAGAACCTGGTCTGCATTTGTACATATGTTAAAGTTGTGTTTATTTTCTTTTTTTTGTGGTTATGCCTATACCCGATGGCTTTTTTTCAAATTTGTAAATAAAATATCCTTAAGTAGGAGAAATATGAGGGTTGTATAATTGTGTAAATGGCATTGAGGATTAATCTCGCCTTGGGCAGCACATGGGGTAGGACAGGTGTTCTGTCGATTCATGCTACCCATCGAGATGTGCTACTTAGTGGTTCTGCGCATGTGCAGACCCACATTATTTTTCTGTGTTACCATGCTCATAAATCTATGCAACCTTGCGGTCTAGACTTCAGCTGATGGTGAACAATGTCTTAAATCCTTTTTTTCATTGCATGTTTTGACCTGAGAACATGTAAATATTTGCTACACACTGGCTCTGCAGCAGAATGTAGAAATCGGATGTTAATGGTAAATGGTCTGCACTTATATAGTGCTTTTATCCAAAGTGTTTTACACTGTGTCTCATTCATCCATTCACACACACACCAATGGTAAAACAGGTGGAATCAGGTGTGGCTCCTGCTTGGTTGGAATCAAAACCTGCACCCACACCGGCCCTTTGTGGATAAGAATTGGACACCCCTGCTGTACACAGTTCCCCATACAGTTTTCAAAAAATTGCGCTCAATTACCAGAAATGTCGGTTGAGTCAACAAGGCAGATATCTGGTGGCCAGCTGACAGACATAAAATGCAGAAAACAAATAAACATGTTTGAAATATTAAAACATTCATGTATCATCAGTTCTTTTTATTTATTTCATTAATAGGACATCTATTTTTTGAAGAAAAGCATTCATTCCAATACGGGTCATTTTGACCCCCTTTATGCATCCATGTAGGGCTTTTTTGGTTCATGCATTGTAGGGTTAAATATAAAAAAAATTGAAAGTTGTGCATCATAGCTGACACCTGCATGAACGCTATACATGTTGGTTTTGTGACTGTAAGTCATTCTCTTCAAATGCTATTGAGCTTTAAATTATGGTATATTTTGCGTATGAGCCCATTCAGTAGTGAAATATATGGCAAAATTTACACAGGATTTAACAGTTTATTTTATTAAATATCACAAATCTAAAAGGTGTGCATTGTAGCTGACACCTACATGAACCCTTTACAGGTGGTTTTGTGACTGTAAGTCACTCTCTTTAAATGCTATTGAAGTTTGAAATGTGTATACCAATGTCATATGTAACTTTAGAGACGGTCCCTAAATTTGTGAATATCCAACGTCCAACGTCAAGCTAACTTTATGCTAGTACACTATATTAGTATACTAGGTTGGGCCTCATTTTTCTCTCAAAACAGCCTAAATTCTTAGAGGCATGGATTCCGCAAGATGTTGGAAACATTCCTTAGAGATTCTGGTCCATGTTGACATTTCTATTATTCTGCAGATTTTTCAGGTGCACTTTCATGCTGCAAATCTCCCATTCTAGCACATCCCAAAGGTCAATGACAACCACTGAACTGTTCATGTTCAATGAAACCAGTTTGAATTTATTTTTGCTTTGCGACAGGTGCATTATCATGCTGGACATAGCCATTAGAAGATGGTAAATTGTGACCATGAAGGGATGCACATGGTCAGCAATAATACTCAAATATGTTGTGACATTCAAGCGATGATTGGTCTTAACTGGCTCAAAGTGTACCAAGAAAACATTCCCCACACCATTACCCTACCTCCACCAGCCTGGACCGTTGACGCAGGGCAGGTTGGGCGCATGGGTTCATGCTGTTGGCACCAAATTTCAGTCCTTACAGGATTTCGTGGAGTTGTTTGTGATAGTTGTGGCCAAAAATGCTTGATTTTGCTGTGGCTTTTTTTTTTTAATTTGCGATGCAACTTTGCATTGTTTTTGTGCTTTTTTGCAGAAAACTACTTGAATTGGTGAAATTGCAATTGCACAAAATTGTCTTATACGGTGATGTTTGTTGGTAAATGAGACCTTTTAGCTGTACCCATATTAGACGCATGTGAATCGAAGAGGGCTTTGTCTGAATGCACGTTGTGATGATGTCACATGACACATCTTGGCCCAAATCTGCAGAAAATCTGCGCAAATTTTGAAAGATTGCAAGCTCCTCTAAATATTGCAGAGTTTTCTTGATTTTGCATTAATTTCTGCGATCACAAAATCCTGCAGGGACTGGAATTCTGACCCTACCATCTGTGTGCCTCAGCAGAAATCAAGATTCATCAGACTAGGCTACGTTTTTCCAGTCTTCAACTGTCCAGTTTTGGTGAGCCTGTGCCTGCTACAGTCTTAGTTTTCTGTTCTTGGCTGACAGAAGTAGAACCCAACATGGTCTTCTGCTGTTGTATCCCATCCACCTCAAGGTTTGATTTTCTGTCACTTCGAACCAGTCTGGCCACTCTTGTTGACCTCTCTCATCATTAAGGTGTTTCCTTCAGCAGAACTGACACTCACTGGATGTTTTTTCTTTATTGCACCATTATGAGTAAACTCTAGAGACTGTTGTGTGTAAACATTGGCAGCCCATCTGGCACCAAAATCATACCACAGTCAAAATCACTTAGATCACACCTTTTCCCCGTTCTGATGATTGATGTGAACATTACCCGAAGCTTCTGGCCAGTATCTGCATGATTTTATGCATTGCATGAATGAGTTGGTGTACAGGTGCTCCTAATAAAGTGCTCAATAAGTGTAAATTTTACTTGATTCATCCAAATATCACATTAAAGGTAGACAACATAGGAGCCAGTACTTCTTCTATGTGTAGCATTCTGCTGCTGTATGTTTTAATTGTTCTTTTATTACTTAACAAGATAATAATTGTTATTTTTAAACACTTTTAAAGCCACAATGAAAAACCTCAAAGTGACTGACATCTGTGCTGTCTTTAAAAACTGGACCAATCAGACACCACTTCATCGTAGGATGTGTCGTTGCTTACACTCATCACTAAATCCCTGTGTTTATGTAGAAACTATCTTCTTCTGTCCAAGATCTCTTAATTTTCTCTCAATTAAAAAGGAGCAAATTTCAGATAACCACATAGCCTGTGCTATGTGATAACTTGTGCACACTCACGCTACTGGGAGTAGTGATGTTCACCGTGTATAACCTGGAGAGGGTGCACAATGCCTATGAGGATGAGACGCTCCTTGTAGAGTGGCATGTCATGGTAGGTGGCATCTGTAGGCCAAAGTAATAGTGTCCATTACCCAGTGAGCCAGCATCTGTGGCAGATGAACAGTTGATCTGATGATCGATTCACTGCCATCTCGTCCAAATAGAACCAACGGGCACAAACTGGGCATAACAAGGAACATGGAAGGTTTCCCCTCATGCAACATTGCAGGCTCAATAGATAGGTTACATAACTTTGGGCAGAAAGCCTGGGTTCAAGCACAAAGTCACTTCTGAGTCATCAGATGACCAATATATGCAGAGAAAGCTTATCACCAAGGTACCAAATGTACTTTTCCTTTGCTTTCAAACAGGAAGTCTTTCAAAAGACATATTTCATTTTGGGAACTTGTGAGAGCTCATAAGCAGATATCTTTAGGGATACTAGTATAAAGGTGAACTTTCACGCTGGATCTTGGAGAATCAAGGAAAGGTTGTAAGAGGTTTATGACACCAACCCCCTCCCCCCAGTGAGATGCCTAGCTGTCTAGCAGTCCCAACAGAAAGGCTAATACTCTAAGAACTTGGCAGTTGACCCAGATCCAGATGATGAAATGCATGCATGCACCATTCATGAGAGCATACAAGACTCATGTACTACATACTTTTGCATTAAGTAGTGTATACTGGATGGCTAGGTCACTGGGAAATGGGAAAATAAAACTATGCATTCCACAGATCCACTGACAACTGTCTTTCGTCTGAACTAAGAAAATATATTGAGTAGATCCCTTTGTTCTGAACCACAGGGTCTACTGTTTAGGGAAAGAAGAGACCCAAGAGGACTCCTAACACACAAGGTGAGTTTTGATTTACACATTATGGATCATTGAAACATTTAAACAGACCAACAGTGTGGACCCCCAACCCCAGAGGTACGAGGTAAATCTGTTAACCTGTTAAATCTGTTCCCCTCCAGTTGGTATTCATCCATTCATTTTTCATAACACTTATCCTGCACAGGGTTACAGGGGAGCCTGGAACCTATCCCATGGAACTCAAGCACAAGGCGTGAGGCCAACCCATCACAGGGCACAATGGCACACACATTCATCCACTATGGACAGTTTGAAAATCAACCTACAAAGCAAGCCTTTGGACTGGGAAAAAAACCGGAGTACCCAGAGGAAACCCCCAAAGCACAGGGAGGAAATGCAAGATCCAAATATACAGTGCAGAGGCGGGAATCGAGCCCCCAATCTCGAAAGTGTGAGGTAAACATGCTAACCACTAATGCCGAGTTTACACTACACGATTTTAGGCCAGATTTTCACTTGCCAACAGTTTTGTGGAGATTGCCGACAAGACCCCGAAATCATAGGCAAATCAGAGCTCGCTTCCGTGAGCAACGAACGCAATGTATGCATTTTCAAAGACACGATCTGAGAGAAGTGCCGATGCATCGCCAATGTCAGCGAGACATCTAGCATGTTAAATATCTGGACCTGTCTGTGATTCCAGATTGCGTAATATAAAATGTGTATATATAAAATATAACTGCAGCGTTGACCTACAGCCAATGAGAGAGCAAGAAACGGGGCACGGCCCAGGAAGTTTCACTGGGAGGAGTCCTGATGTACCTCCAAGTCTCTCTGCAGAACAGAGAATCCTTGCTGCCTGTGTCTCCCCAACCATTCCCTCCTCCATAGTCTTTTCTTCTTCTTTTTTGACGTTTCTCTGCAAATCAGTGCACACAGTGTAAAGCAAGCTTCTTACAGTCCGCCATTTTCACAACCCCACCCAGGCATTCATATAAAACACCTTTTATTATCATCAGTATAATAAATGTTAATAGTGTACTAAATGTTAATAATAGTACATACTTGTTGATAATTTCTGTTAGCACTTCTTTTGCCTAGAAATATCCATTTAGAATCTTAAATTATTGGTGTTAGTTGAAAGAATGTGTTAAATAGTTTTTAAAAAAATTTTAAACAAACAAATTATAGACTTCAATTACAGCTCTTGAGGGTCTCACAAAAATGTTGATGTGGCCCTGCAGATTTCGAGTTTGTCACCCCTGATGTTCAATCTTTCTTGTAACACTATATGTGTGATGTGGTGGTGGGGCCCATGAATTAGCTGTTGCTTAGGGTCCCAAAATGTTCAGAAATGTCCCTGCCATGGAGGCTTGTGGGACCTCACATTGCATATAATGGGGTTTGAGTCACTTATTCCAAATTAACAAACTGATTAAAAGTTTGACCAGCCCATTTGTGGACGCTAAACACTGGTGCGAATCAATTTAATCAGTGTAGTTAGTTAGTGTAGTTCACAAAGAGGGTATGACATAAAAGCAGTAAGTAAGGCTGTACAGTACGGATCTCTTTCGGGGATCCCGACTCTGCATTTCCTGTACTAATGTCTAACTAATGTATACTCATTGGTATGCAGTAGGTTCATGCTTAATCAGTGGAGGCCTGTGGAGGCCTTTCCTCATGGAAGCAGGTAGCTGGAAATGCCTGGCTTCCCCACAGCACCAGTAAACATGTCTGGGTTTTGGCCAGGCTTCAACTCTGGGAAGTTGGTGGGTTTCCTCACATGAACTGCTTGCTTCAGGTCCTTTCACAACATTTCTATTGGATTAAGATTAGGACTTTGACTTGGCTATTCCAAAATATTAACTATTCTTCTGTAACCATTCTTTAGTAGAAGGACTTGTGTGCTTAGGATCGTTGACTTGCTGCATGACCCACTTTCTTTTGAGATTCAGATCATGGACAGATGTCCTGAGATTTTCCTTTAGAATTAGCTGGTATAATTCAGAATTCATTGTTCCATCAATGATGGCAAACCGTCCTGGCCCAGATGCAGCAAAAGAGGCCCAAACCATGATACTACCACCACATACCACATACTATCACAGATGTCATACGGTTCTTATGTTGGAATGCAGTGTTTTCCTTTCTCCAAAAATAATGCTTCTCAGTGACACCAAAAAGTTCTATTGTGATCTCATCCGTCCACAAAACATTATTCCAGAAGCCTTCTGGCTTGTCCACATGCAGCAGTGTTCTTTTGGAGAGCAGTGGCTTTCTCCTTGCAACCCTGCCATGCACAGCATTGTTGTTCAGTGTTCTCCTAATGGTGGACTCATGAACATTAACATTAGCCAATGTAAGAGAGGCCTTTAGTTGCTTAAAAGTTACCCTGGGTTTATTTGTGACCTCGGGACTATTACGCATCTTGCTCTTGGTGTGATTTTTGTTGGTCAACAAGTCCTGGGGTCTGAACAATTGTCTTGAATTTCCTCCATTTGTACGCAATCTGTCTGAATGTGGATTGGTGGTGTCCAAACTCTTTAGAGATGGTTTTGTAAACCTTTCAAGCCTGATGAGCAACAACTCTTCTTTTTCTAAGGTCCTCAGAAATCTGAATCTTTGTTCGTGCCATGATACACTTCCACAAACATGTGTTGTGAAGATCAAGCTTTGATAGATCCCTGTTCTTTAAATAAAACAGGGCATTCACTCACATCTGATTGTTATTCCATTGATTGAAAACACCTGACTCTAATTTCACCTTCAAATTAAACTACTAATCCCAGAGGTTCACATACTTTTGTCACTCACAGATAAGTAATATTGGATCATTTTCCTCAATAAATAAATGACCATATGTACTATGTAATATTTTTGTCTTATTTGTTTAATGGGTTCTCTTTACGTACTTTTAGGAATTGTGTGATAATCTTTAGGTCATATTCATTCAGAAATATAGAAAATTCTAAAGGGTTCACAAACTTTCATGCACCACTGTATGTTTATTAAACTTTAGTGACTTTTTTTTAATTAATAATAAAAAAAATAAAAAAAGACCACTGAAAAACTGAACAATAGGAACATTTATTTCAGGAAAGAAATTACAAAGTCTCCAAGTAGCAATAAAGCATCAGATCACAGTAAATACGTCAGTAATCTGATTAATGCTCAAGTACAGTTTAGATACAGGGCTATGTTTTATTAAACTGGATTTTTTTTATTCAGATTATTTTGCAGAGGGATATATGTGACAAGGATAACTCTAAATTGGATAGACCTGTGCATTTTATACCTTAAGCTGCACAGCAGATACCCTTTCAGGCTTTAGTTTGGTGTCTATATGTACATGACATTGACAGTTGGTTGTGGAAAAAGAAAACATGTGACCTACAAGACAGAGACATAAGGGAATCAGTATTTGAGGAAGTTCAAACCAGTACCATAAATAATATCAGTACAAAGCCAATGAATCCCAGGGGAAACAGACATGAGGTAGGCATGTACTGATATTAAAATAAATAATTTAAGTTTATAAAAGTCTATAATGTATAGAACTATACATTAACATTACTATTATGGGATTGCCTTATTCGAGCACAAATGCAAATATGAAGCCTTAGAAAAAGCTGCCTTCTGAATTGGACAAAGCTTAGTTTAAGGGCACAAGTGCTGCCCAAAGATGCCACGTAACTAGACAGCCATCAACTTTGAGTTATTAAAAATCACAATGTATTGTATAACCAATGATTGACGCAAGCATAATACAGAAGAAGAGATTTGAGTGTTATTACATAAAACTTAACTGACTGGGTAGAACAATCTCATGAATAATGTGTAGCTGGATAAAAAGAACGATTAAGTTAAGTAAAACTGTGGAAAATAGCCAATATACCTTAAATAGATAATGACCCATGGTTCACTGATCTGCCTTTCTTCTGATCCGTGTTCAGGGTTTTAAAGCTAAATAGAATTAAGCCATTTCATCTGGAAACTTTCTATAGGTACAATTTGACTGCTTTCGTGTATTTTGCCAAACAGTAATTAAAGTTAAACATTCATAATTAATAACTGTGCCTCAGTGTCTAAGGCTCTATGTGCTGAGAACCTGTTTGTAGACTGTAGACCAGGGGTGTCCAATCTTATCCACAAAGGGCCGGTGTGGCTGCAGGTTTTCATTCCAACCAAGCAGGAGCCACACCTGATTCCACCTGTTTAATCAGTTGATCTTGGCTTTCAATAG
>JANDJT010000131.1:3265502-3290757 GCA_024331685.1 Stegophilus panzeri | reverse complement strand
TCAACATTCAAAATGGCAGTGGAAAAAGTAAGTGAACCCTTAGAATTAATAACTGGTTGACCCCCCCTTGGCAGCAACCTTACTTTTTCTTGCCACTTTTTCGTGTGTGTGTGTGTGTGTGTGTGTGTGTGTGTGTGTGTGAGAGATAAAATGAATGGAAAGAGTTTTTTTTTTTTTTTCAGTATTTCCATAGCGAGAGTTCACATTTAATTAAAACACAACAAAAAAAAACCTTCCAGTTTAGACCATGCTTACTTCGAGTTCAAATCCAGATATAGATACAGATATTTGGAGCACTAAATTGATACAGATGTGGTGTAATTTACATTATATAATGTCATTCATCCTATAATTAAATTTTTTTCCCAATTAGAGCAGCTTTTATAATATTTTACATCACGTTTTCATTAATGTTTATATTTTGCAGTAGGAAGCTACTCCAATGAGATCTAGTTTAACAAAGGTCTTTACTTCTCTGTCAGGTGTATAAGCTGGACGACCTGAGCTGCCCGAGGCCTGAGTGTTACAGGTCGTGTGGCAGCAGCACTCCTGATGAGTTCCCTACAGACATTCCTGGCACAAAAGGCAACTTCAAACTAGTCAGGTAAATATTCTGATGTATTAGGAACATTTTATACATTGATGATCATTTTGAGCTCATCGTGGGCCGGTGTGCATAGTGAAAGTAGCCTTAATTTATCGCTTTATGCACATTTAAATCCCACTGTGTGAGTGTCTACAGATGAGAATTGAGGGCAGTTGTGCTCATTTTATGAGAATTTTTTTTCTCTTCTTGTCTTATTAGACACGTGTCCTTTGTCGATTGCCCGGGTCACGACATTTTGATGGCCACCATGCTGAACGGTGCTGCTGTGATGGATGCTGCACTCCTTCTGATTGGTGGGTGCTTCTGATTAGCCAATTCCAACACAGTCTCTTAATGTACAATAAGTGATTTGTTGGTGTAACCCAAGAAAACATAACTCTTCTGTCCTGTTGTTTTAGCCGGCAACGAGTCGTGCCCTCAACCTCAGACATCAGAACATCTGGCAGCTATCGAGATCATGAAGTTAAAGCACATCCTGATCCTGCAGAATAAAATCGACCTGGTGAAAGAGAGTCAAGCCAAAGAGCAGTATGAGCAGATCCTGGCTTTTGTGCAGGGTGAGTTCTAGCTCTCTGTTGTTAAGAGTTTGTTACTTTCGGGATTAACATTTATTCTCCTGCAAGTTTTGTGACATTGGTTAACCGAAGGTCTGAGGAAAAATGGAATATGCAATTAAATATTCATTACACGGTGAACTTAGCATTGTTGGAAAGACAGTGTTAGTTAGGCAATAATCATGTAATTATACCTCTAGTGGTGTAATTGTTTGAAACGTGAATTCCACACATGCTTCCACTGAGCTGTAATGTTTTTAAAAAAAAAAAAAAAAAAAAAGTAGCTGGACCCCACACACAAACTATTAACATGAGAAAAAATAAGGTGACGTACAATCAGTCCACTCATTGTTTGGAATTCACATATTTAGCCAGATTGATTTGAATTAAAAAGCAGACCTGATTGCCTTTATGCCTTTTGCTTAGTTCCCCCCCTTTCTAATACGTCTTACTCCACTTGTGCATGCATATTCACTTGTCTGTGATGTACTTTTTTTTTTTCCTTTTTCTTTTTCTTTTTTTTTCTTTTTCTTTTTTTTTCTCTATAGGCACAGTCGCAGAAGGCGCTCCCATCATCCCTATCTCAGCTCAGCTGAAGTACAACATCGAGGTGGTGTGTGAATACATCGTAAAGAAGATCCCTGTGCCTATTCGAGACTTCACCTCTGAGCCTAGGCTTATTGGTAAAATACTGATTCTTAGTAACAATTTGATTTAAATAACAATTTCATGAGTTTTTAATGGAGCTTTTTGTTGACCATTCTCTCTCCTGGCAGTAATTAGATCATTCGATGTGAATAAACCTGGCTGTGAGGTGGACGACCTGAAAGGAGGCGTAGCTGGAGGCAGTATTCTGAAAGGAGTGCTGAAGGTTAGATGAAACTAATCTTAACCTTGATACACTTCATATATTTCAGACAGCCTTTTATTACAGTTTGTGACCTTTTTATTACGATTATAGTATTGTATTACACTACCAAGACATCATCACTCAGATGGAGCGACTCTTCTTTCTGACTGCCCAGTGAACAGAATCACGCAATTATGTTTAGATGCTTCAGATTTGTCCAAAATATGAACCCTTAGAAAACAGCTATCCTTATGCGTCCTTCTGAACGGAGTACAAATAATGGAGACTCCTCCTTAACACTCAGTGTTTTGACAGTATTGTACATGCCAGGTTCTGTGATGTATATTTATCAAATGTTAAGTGGGGGGAAAAAAACCCTACAATTCCATTCAGGATTTCTTATTTCCAAAATGTAAGATATGTATAAAACTGGGTGAAAGAAAGCCACATGACGGACATCGAGACATTAGCTCTGTCTTTAAATACATACATTTAGTCCACACATTGATAAATCTGAGAGATGCAACTTTAATACTCAGATCCAGCGCACACGGTGTGATTTGAGAGAGCCGTTGTAATTACTAGATGAATATTCTTCACATTTTCTGTCCTAAGGTGGGACAGGAACTTGAAGTCAGACCTGGTATTGTTTCTAAGGACCATGAAGGGAAGCTTATGTGCAAACCAATCTTCTCCAAGATCGTCTCGCTGTTCGCTGAGCACAATGACCTCCAATATGCTGCACCTGGTGGCCTTATCGGTACGTGTGTGAGAGAATCTGTTCAAGGCTCTTTTAGTAATTAATTCTGTGAATAAACATTTATATGCTCTCGGTATTCAGATTTTCAAAGGCAGGATGGCTGACCAAACTGTAGTTAGATCAGATGTATTTTAAAGCTGTATATAAAAACTAGTATCCAGTTAGCTAACCTGGCTGTTAGGCTGACCACTAAATAGACCAGTATGGGGAAAGTAATGCACTACATAAAGTGTAGGAACTATCATTTAATTCATTATGTAGTGTACTTGTAAATGGAGAAGGAAGCAATTTGTTATTTTTCATTTGTATATTTGGTTGGTTAACTCTATTTATTAATGGGTTAAAGCCAAATCAGTAACAGGTGAATCTTATAATGCAATGGTTATCTGTTTTGTAGCGCTGCAAATATTTGATAAATTCAATAATGAAACATCAATGATGAAATTCATTTGAAAATGCTAAAATAATTTCAATTATCAACACTTCTTAAATGTTAAAACTTCTTCCATTACCTTCTTGGCACAATGTGTTCTACCTTCTTAATGCACTGTGGTGCAAGTAAAAAGCACTGTGGTGCAAGTAAAAAGCCACTCAAGTTTGTTTCTGTTTATAACCAGTTGCATGTAGCTAATATATGCACCGAAATGAAAATTCTGGGCCGAAACCAAAAATTCTGGAATTTTTTTTCAAAACCCATTTTAAAATAGCTTTTTGTACAATTGTATTAATATTAGACTTTTTAATTCATTTAATGAAACTGAAAAAAAATGAAACTTTTAAAAACTACAAACCAATAAAATGATCACACTTTTATTTAAATTAACACACCAAAAGAAAAAGCATATTAAATATTATTCTTCATTCAGTTGTGTAACAATCAAAATTTAACAGATTTTTTTAAAATCCAATTATCCAAATAATTGGATGTTTCTCTGGAACAATTTGCTCTGTGTTGCGTGTCGATCCTTCAGCAGATAAATTGATCACCCCCAGCTCTGCCTGTATCATTTCCCATGCACGCTGCTTTATCTCTGCCTTCAAATAATGCTCTTTAAATTGCGGATTTAGTAATGCTGCAGTGCAACAACAGAGTGAGAGTGAATTCTGAGCACCGAGCACTGAGGGGCGGGGCGTGGCGGCATATATTTTTGGCATTTTTTCTCTTTCAGCTGAAACCGAAAATTCCATTTTCAGCAGCCAACATTTTGGTGCATCCCTAAAAATAAAAAATTATATAAAAATATCAGGCTTTATGTAGATTTTGGGATCGCACAATTTAATGCAAAATTAAGTAAACTCCACAATTTTTGGAGGAACTTGCAATTACCAAAATTATCAGATTTGGGCCAAGACGCATCATGCAATGTCATCACAACGCGCATTCAGTCAAAGCCCTCTTTGATTCATGTGCATCGCACATAAATACAGCTAAAAGGTCTCATTTACCAACAAACATCACTGCGAAAGACAGTGCAAAACAATTGAGAAAAATAATTCACCAAATAATGTGAGGCCATCTGTCCAAAAGTTGAAGTTGAACCAAAAGTGGACCTTTCATCAGGATAATGATCCTAAACACACTAGCAAATCCACCAAGGAATGGCTGAAAATGAAGAAATTGAGGGTTATGGAATGGCCTAGTCAAAGCTAAATCCCCAATGTTGTGAGGGGATTTGAAACGTGCAGTACATGCAAGAAAACCCTCAAACATCTTGCAACTGAAATAATATTGCATGGAAGTTGGTCAAAAATTCCAGCAAGCCTGGTGGACAATTATACAAAACACCTACAAGAAGTTATTTCTGCTAAAGGGGGCAATACTAGCTTCTGAGGCCAAGGGTGTACTTACTTTTTCCACAGATGGATATCGCATCTGTTGATATTTCTGTCGAATAAATGATTGAAAAAACTAATTTTCCTTGTGGGTTTGTTTAAGTATATGAACTTAATTAATAGGCACTGTTTCAAAGAGGATCAAATGTTTGCTTGTCCAAATATGTAAAGTTTTAAAAAAAAAAAAAAAAAAAGCCAATGGTTTCCATGGAGTGTACTTGTTTTTTCACACAACTGTATACTGTGTAGCTACATGCAACTGAAAAACATGCAGAAAATAGTGAAACCATTTGAAGTTTCACTTCAGGTCAGCAAGTAAGAGATCACATGAAGAAACACTCTGGGGAATGAGCTTTTGGTTTATTAACTTTGCAGTGCGAGTTAATTAGTGCTAACGCACCATTACATTTGCATTGTTTACCGAGACCGCAGACTTTAACATGTGCTCTAGTACAAAGCCTCTTTTTTTAATGAATCCTTTAAATTAATTCATCATTTCTATCACAAAACTGCCATGCAAGTGTATATGTAGCAAATATTCTTTGAAAACATTTATGTATTAATACCTCAGTTAATCATTAGAAGTGTCATTTAGTAATGAAATTTGTTACCTGTTATTTTATCATTTAAGCAAACATTTTGAAACTAGTGTCTGCCTTAAACAACAGACTAAATTAAAAAGTATGTTTTAAGTTGGGTATGTAGATGTAATAGGGTGATGTCCCCAGAAGAGCCTTTCATATGATTTTGTATTTTACTATCAGTTTTGCTTTATTAAATCATGAAAATGAAATAAGTATTTTTTTTTTATATATTATCCTTATTGAATATTTGATCTACTTGTTCAGGAAAAAAAAACAACAAAGTGACAGTTGAAGCCCTACCATTTTGCCTTTCCATCCACACTAATACAGTACACTCAGCCACTGAAAATGTATCTTTTTTTAAAAATTATTATTCACACTTCAAAGTTGATCGATGTTTAAACCTCTTATACATTGCAGTCTTTACGTTGTAATGTCGAGAAAACGCTAATGTACGATTGTCAAGTGATCTTGACAATTCCAAGATGGCAGCACTTCTTGCAACGCTGCTTTCTGTATTGCATATTATTATTCCGTGTTTGACTGCTTTGTATAGTATACAAGCAACACTGGGGTATGCAGGAAAGTGTGGTTATTTATATATATATATATAAAAATGAATATGTTGGCATGATTTTATTTTTGTCTACAACACAGATTTCAAACATTTAATCATATACCTTCGGATCAAAAGGTTTTTAAGATCATGAATGAGAAACATATGTATTATAACAAACAACTACTTGAACTAACATAAAGCTCATGAGTCAGGCACACAGTATGCATGCCCATCATGTCATTTCATTTTTAATTGCTATTGTGTTTCATTGTGGATGGGAAAACGTTTAGGAAATGGACTAAAAACGTGGTGTGGCCAGAACATAAAAACATGTGACTAGACCTAGCTTATTTTATTTGGTATCAGTTCTGTTGGCCAGTTACATTCATACATTTTGTTTGTGATGCAGGTGTGGGCACTAAAATTGACCCGACGCTATGCA
Source organism: Stegophilus panzeri (assembly GCA_024331685.1). Classification (NCBI taxonomy): domain Eukaryota; kingdom Metazoa; phylum Chordata; class Actinopteri; order Siluriformes; family Trichomycteridae; genus Stegophilus; species Stegophilus panzeri. Next base: position 3,284,568 of record JANDJT010000131.1, on the reverse strand, counting down.
GAGCGGACCGTATGGTCGGTCAGGTCCTTGGCGCTGTTGGTGCGCTGCCTGAGATTTTCACCGAGCTCGAGATCTCCTATTTCCTGTTGAGGAGGCTGCTGGGTGTCCGCACTGAGGGAGACAAGAAAGCAGCAAAAGTGAATGAAATACTCACTCTAATTTATGTAGACACTGATTTTGAGTGTTTTTGAACTCTAATAACTGTAATCTAATACAGATTAGAGTTGTTTTTAGTCATTTTTCTTTAGATTTCCTTATCACATATAATGCGAAATGCATAAATAGCCTAGGTATCAGATAAAATGACTGTAAGGGGAGCTGGATTGAACAACTATCCATCCAAAAGATAAAATAAGTAAATCATTAATGAATGCAGTAGTTTGTTCTAAGTGTAAAATGTATATCATTACATTTGGACCCACGCTGCTTTGGTCAGTGAAAATGCTGACTGGCTACTAATCTGCTCACAGTTGCTGATGAGCTGTTCGGTTTATCATAAGCCATCATATGACAACACAAGCTCCCGTAAAGGAGATGATATTAATTGTTGACCCTTTTGATTTGCACCACAGGTCCAGAAGCTTTCGAAAAACGAGGTGTTGATGGTGAACATCGGCTCATTGTCAACGGGAGGCCGTGTGAGTGCGGTGAAAGCCGATTTGGCTAAAATCGTGCTCACTAACCCTGTGTGCACAGAGGTGGGCGAGAAGATTGCTCTGAGTCGCCGAGTGGAGAAACACTGGCGGTAAGCAAATTATAAACACTTCTGTATAGGTGCGAGTTGTTCAACACTTATTCAGGGAGCCTAAATACGTCAACAAGTGTTTTGATGAATGGTTTCTCTCTGGAGTCAGTAACCTTTATTTGCTTTTTCTTTCTCTTTCTAGTCTAATTGGCTGGGGTCAAATCAGGAGAGGAGTGACCATCACGCCCACAGTGGATGATGATTGAGGATTTTACATCTGGAATAAGAGGATAGTGTTGTCGCACCATATGGCATAAATTTTCAACCGTTTTCACACTAGTGCCGAGGTTGGAGCTGCATAGAGGTCGGCACCTCAGCACCTGTATTTTAAAATGTGCGCCACTCCCAATGGCAGGACTGAATTCATTTACACTGCGATATGGGAAGAAAGATGTATTTCCTGCATTTGCTGAGGGGAAAAAAAAAAAAAAGTTGTCACCATATTTCAGTGATTACTAATAAAAACACTTTGGATCAAAACTGTGGCATGTTTCGTGGATCCAGTTGTGTGACAGTGAAATAATGTGCATGCAGAACATTCGCATTCATAGAATGTCTTAATATGATGAATATGGTGTTTGACCTGGGTTTTTTTTGTTGTTTTTTTTTTTTTTTTTTTTTACATACACACAAAGATCATGTCAAGTCAGAAACTGCAAGATCTGTGAGAAGCAAAATAAAAACCTAAAATGTAGTACATTCAGTTTATTTCTAGGCGATCTGATACAAAATGGGCATTACATAAATAAGTTTACATTTAGTTGAAGTAGTCATGACTTCAATTGGCTTGAAAATAACTGGCTGATATGAGCTACCTACTGCCAAATAGCTTTTTTACTCCCTTTATATGTCCACTACGTGTGGCTTCAGACACTGGCTTCTACATCCTATGTAGTCGACAAGAAGTTTCCGGATGCAGCTTAGCTTACTTTAACGCATCAATTTACATAAATAGCTGACGAGCTTGTCTTTGCTAGCTATTAATTTTGTAATAACAGGCTATTTTCTAATAAAAATAAATAAATAAAATGTATTAATCGAGTAAGGATGTGAAAAATGTATACTGGTACTTAATTACACTCGGCGAAGCGAAAATATCGCGCTAATATAATACTAGTTAGCCATGTTTACATATTGATTTATAACCCGAGCTAGCTGTCACGATAACCCGCTAACCCTAGTTACTGTATGTTTATTCTCGATATATGAGCTGTCGAAGGTCGAGAATCTTAAGTACTTACCACTATTCATTTATTTTCAAACAGGGCACGGTTTGTTAGCGCTAGCGTTTTAACATGAACTGAGAAGAGTTTGGCTAGCTAGCAAAATATGCCTTGTGTGTGGGGAGTCTTCAGTTCTGCTTACACACCATAACTAGTCTAGTTTCCCTTGAATTCATTCTGTTGTCACACTTTATTATGAAATTATTTATAAAGTTAAAAAAATGTTACAAATAATGGATGGGTATGTCACCAAGAGGCATATAATGTGTGTTCGTTTCACTTTAATCCATTTACAGTAAAGTCTTTTTACATCCGGATTTGGATGCAAGTGTATCTTTTGGCCTTTTGTTCGAGAAGGTTCGGCCCCTCCCTCTCAGGGCCTCGACTCCACAAGTTCTTTCTGTATTTATTATAACTATATTTATTATGGATATGTATTGTCTGACATGAGAAACGCGCTTGTCTTTTTGGAGAGAGGGGAAAAAAGCAGCGACAATATGCGCTATGTCAATAATAAATGCTATGGCGTTAGCCCCTGACGGCGGTGTGAGTACTGAGTTCGGCCCCGCCCTCCCAGCGCCGCACTGGCCCGCCCTGCTCACACAAACTCCCCGCCTGAGCTCTGCCCGAGTCTGGGGAAAGCGTACGGCCTGGAGGCGGTGTGTGAAAAAGGTAGGCCGCTGCACAACCATATACGCTAAACACTTCCATCAACCGCTAAACACTCAATAGTGCGTGGATTGCACGGTTTTATATCGGTGGAGAAGTTTACGCATTTTCTCTCGTTTTACCAGTTTATAGGATTAGGAGCGTTATGACAGCTAGGCCTTTGTTAGCATCAAGTCAAAGGCCTCCGGAGGCCTCATCTAGGCCGCTATCGCAAGCACACAATCGAAGTCCAAAATGTATTTAAAGATTTCGTTATAATTCATAAGCAGTCCACAGATAAACTTTTCAACCTAGTATTTTGGTTTTAAAGTACATTTTATGCACGTTTATTGATCATTTTTATTAATCCAATATGGCGGTAAGCATAAAAATGGGCGTGTTTATTTTAGAAACCTGCGGTGTTTTTTTGTTTTTTGTTTTTTTTCTAATTTCACCCGTGTTCCGGCAAATCCCGCCTTCTGTGATATGATTGGCCAGTGGTATTCCGAGTTCTAGATTATTATTGGTAGATGCAAAGACGCTGCTCGTGTGAATGACATACTAACCAATAGCGCAAAAGACGGGGTTTGTGGGAATATGGGTATGGAAAATATTAAACTAGCGGCAGCAGAGAGCGCCATTTCCGCGGTTGTCAATGCGTCGTCACCAGGCCACGCCCCTTGTTTTTAAACATCCTCATCATGAAGAGACTTGTATGGTCTATAAGAGGAAAATATTTATTTTCTTTTTTTCCTTGTCCTTTTTTGTCTCAAAGTGTGTATTGAGTGGTTTTTATAATTGATAACATTGCTAAATTTGGTCCTGTGTGAAACCATGGATAAATTTCTCAAAGTAGTTCTATAATCCATTAGTATATGACATATATTTTTTTGAATGAATAAGAAAGTGATTTCTTTTGATACTTAACATATTTTTTCAGAGCAAAATTGTCAGATGTACATTCTGTAGGCTCTGAAAAGGCTTTTAAAAAAGATTCATCCTTTGTAGGTGAATATTTTTGATTGTCATGTTTTCTTTGGTGTTATGCAATGGCAGGAGTTCAAATATTATGCCGATGACCAAGGGGGTCGATGGATGAAGATGTGACGTCCCTCTCTCCCCATTCCCACCAGCCCAAAATCATCTTCCATGGGTCAGGTAAATATAGAGTACTGTGTATCTCTGAAGAAAAACAACCTGTTGCACACATTATCCACCTCTGTGCTGTTAAAAGTCTACACATTTATCCACCACGTTTACCTACCAGCAGCTGACTACATTCCCCTAATCCAAAAGTGAACAATGGAACATTAATATTTGACCAATAATGATATTTTAGCACTGTATGTGTCCTGTGTGTGTGTGTGTGTGTGTGTGTGTTTCAGGTGGGGATGGTGAAGCTGAGGAGGATGAGGTGGCAGTGGAGCTACACGAGACGGTACTGGTCTCTGGAGTGGAGGATGATGGGATAGCGGTGCATGGTTTTTCCCCAGATGAACTGGTTATCCAGGATGCCATGGGAGATGTCGTGGCTGAGTATGTACAGGACGACGATGAGGAGGAGGATGAGGAAGGCCTAAGCACCATCGCTGTGGGGACATGCGTGATGTCACCAGGGATAGCTCTGGAGGACGTGCTCAATTCGTCTCAGGTGCAGGAGGACCCGGATGGGTGTGAAAACTACCTCATGATTTCCTGTGAGTGGTCACATTTCATTAAGGTGCCATCGATGCATGTATGCCATATTGCAGTTTTATCAAAAAAATATTTGCACGATGCTCTAAACTAAAAGATATCAGCTTCCGTGATTTGTTAGCAATGCTAAAGAAGCCACTACGACCCAGTGATGCATGTGAAAAAAGTGGTTATTTTTATCCCACACTTACCTTTGTCCTTTGTCCTTTGTTTTTCCCAGTGGAAGAACCTGGGAAGATTGTGTCGGATGATGACGCTAAGGTTACAACTGAGGGCACTTTAGAGGAGCAGGACGACGGGGAAAAGGACGATGATGAGGGTCAAGAGGTCATCAAGGTTTATATCCTGAAGGCTGATTCAGGAGATGATGACCTGGGTGAGACAGGCTTTAGTCCATGCTAGGGATGGGTACGATTGGTGTGGGTCCCTAGTGCATGCCAGTATTTCCATTCAGAGAGCCCAGGCTCCTTTGTCATTTCTGTTGCTTATGTATTCTGCAGGTGGCACTGTGGACATTGGAGACGCTGACATTGAAGTGGACGAAAGTGTGGAGTTGATGGATCCGTCTGCACTCAGTGATAAAATGGTCCTTATGCCTGTGGGAGAAGCCAGTCAGAATCAGGAAGACATTAGTGAGTCTTTCCATGCTGACTTCTGTTTTTATGTACAGTCCCATCTGAAAGTATTGGAACAGCAATTCCAGTGCTTTTGTTTTTGTACACTGGAGACATTTGGGTTTGATTTCAAAAGAATAGAAGACAGTAGATCAGAATTTCAGCTTTCATTTCTAACATTACATCTAGTCCTTTGTTGTGCTGGCAGTGTGTTTTGGATCATTGTCTTGCTGCATGATGAAGGTCCTCCCAATTAGATTGTATGCATTTCTCTGTAAATTGGCAGACTGAATGTTTCTGAATTAATTCTGCTTCTACCATCGAGTTACATCGTCAATAAAGATTATTGAGCCTGTTTCAGAAGCAGCCATGCAAGCCCAATCCATAACACTACCTCCAGCATGCTTCACTGATGAGCTTGTATGTTTTGGATCATGAGCAACTCCTTGCTTTCTCCACACTTTGGCATTTCCACCACTTTGCAAATCTGACCTTTTGATTCTTACTGCTGAGGAGTGGTTTGCATCTTGTGGTATGGCCTCTATATTTCTGTTCTCGAAGTCATCTTCAAGCAGTGGATTGTGATACCTTCACCCCTGCCCAGTGGAGGTTGTTGGTGATGTCATTGACTGTTGTTTTTGGGATTTTCCTCACAGCTCTCACAATGTTTGTCATCAACTGCTGTTTTTTTCCTTGGCTGACCTGTTCCATGGCTGGTTGTTAGTACACCTGTGGTTTCTTTCTTTTTGAGGACATTCAAAACTTTTGTATTGCCCATGCCCAATGTTTGTGCAATGGCTCTGATCGATTTTTCCCTTCAGAATGGTAAATGGTCTGCACTTATATAGCGCCTAGTAACCTTGCGGTTCTACAAAGCGCTTTACACTGTTTCTCATTCACATTCACACATGCAAGGTGCTAGCAACTTGGGGTTCTGTGTCTTGTCCAAGGACACTTTGGCATACGGGCCGGGAATCAAACCACCAACCCTACGATTAGAGGACATCCCGCTCTACCACCTGAGCCACAGCTACACAAAAATGGCTAGCTTTTCTCCCATAGACAGCGCTCTGCTCTTCATGTTGGTTCATCCTTTTGAACAAAAAATTCAGTCTTTACGTTCAAAATCCAGGGCTCAATCCAAGAGTAGACATTCTGTTTAAACAGTCAGTCTAACAGGGTAAACCTGGGCAACAAGAAAACAACTTGCCAGTCATGTGTGCCAGTATTTCTGATCATTTTAAAAACAGGTGGCTTTGAGCAAAATGTGCCATGTTCTAAGTTGTTTAATGTAAATATCAGAAAACGTTCTCAAATCAAAACATCTTTGGCGTATAGCAAAAACAACAGAGTTGGCCATGGTGTTCCAATACTTTTGGAGGGGACTGCAGCTGTGGGTGAAACTGGTATCTGAACGTGCATTTGTTTCTTCACAGATGTGGCTAAAATAACTGATGAAGTGTACATGGAGGTGGTGGTGGGCGGTGAGGAGCCCGCCAATCACCAGCGGCCATTTGATAACACCTCGCTTAGCAAGGACTTCATGCCTGTAGCTTGGGCAGCTGCTTATGGTAAGTTCTAGACTATAGAGAAAAGTGACCCTATTTCATAGCGGATACAAAAACATATGGTACGTTTAAATAGCTCTTGTGAATTGTTGCTTTCGATTCGAGAAAACAAACATACAATACACTTGTCGATTGAGTGATTTAAGTCATGTGACCGCTGGGCTATGGACACCAAGCATGAGCTAGCTAGTGACTGAGGCTAACAGTAATCGTTTTTTACTCATTAAATTCTAGGAAAAGAGTCTGTGCAACTAATATTACACTAGAATTACGCTGTACAAACAAAACCTTCAGGAGTTCTGCCATATTTATAATTGCCAACATTTTGAATTATTTTCAAAAACGCACCAATTAGTTTGTTTCTGCCTTATATATTCCCTCAGATCATGGTGTAATGTCACGTAAATCTTTTCCGACTGATATATTTCACATGTGAACCTTTTCTCAGGTGGGCAGGAGGCCGAGAGCTGTGAGAACAGGAACGGAGCGGCCAGCGCAGTGTTACACGTCGAAGAGTCGGACATTATGGAGAAAATCAACCACCAGCGAATCAAAAGCAAGAACAGGAAACACACAGAGACACGTCACATCCAGACAGGTACTGCAGAATTGATTTGGACATGTTCAAAGAGTTTCTCGACCTCGACCTTGGAGCAGTTGAGGGTTAAGGGCCTTGCTCAAGGACCCAACAGTGGCAGCTTGGCAGTGCTAGGATTTGAACTCGCAACCTTCCAGTCAGAAGTCCAACGTATCAACCACTGAGCTTCCCACTTCCCACTTTATCCATGTTTATCCCAGCTAAGGCCCCATTCTTATTGGAAGAGGAAGACCTAGTGTAGCCTGAATGAGCTGCCTAGACAACAGTTCTCACAATAAGTTAGCAAACTATTTAGCTAACTGAAAATGCAGTTACACTACAGTTTTGATTTTAGCCATCTAGCATGGATTAGCTATAGAACACACTGTGACCGTTGTCCCTACAGATCACACACAGATCACAACCTCAGAAATGTAAAACCCTTTTTTTTTTTTTTTAGCTTGACGGTGCGAAGGTTTATCTGGGCTGGCTGCGTACGTTTGATGGACAAGCGTTTGTCACTTCCTGGTTGAAAAGCCATTGACTCAATGGCTAACAATCCTAGACTGCTTTGCGTTCTAACAAGTTCTCTTTGTATTTTCCTCATCAGCAATTATCATCGGTCCATATGGACAGCCTCTCACAGTGTATCCATGCATGCTGTGTGGAAAGAAATTCAAATCGCGAGGTTTTCTGAAGCGTCACACCAAGAACCATCACCAGGATGTCGTAAACAAGAAGAAGTACCAGTGTACAGACTGTGACTTCACCACCAACAAGAAAGCCAGCCTCCACAATCACATGGAGATCCACACGATGAGCAGCAAGAGCGCACCTTTCGAGTGCGAGGTGTACAGCAAAGAGTCCCACCAGCAGACGGCGCTCTTCTCTCACCGACTCCAACACCATTACAGAGAGCCGAAGCTGCAGATTCCACCAGCCGCTGCCACCAAAATGCACGGCTGCAAGTTCTGTGATTACGAGACGGCTGAGCAAGGACTCCTTAACCGGCACTTACTGGCCGTGCACAGCAAAAACTTCCCTCACATCTGCGTGGAGTGCGGGAAGGGCTTCCGGCACCCTTCGGAGCTCAAGAAGCACATGAGGACTCACACCGGGGAAAAGCCGTACTCGTGCCTGTACTGCAGCTACAAATCGGCCGACTCTTCCAACCTGAAGACGCACGTGAAGACCAAGCACAGCAAAGAGACGCCGCACAAGTGCGAGCGCTGCTTCCAGACCTTCGCCGATCCCGAGGAGCTTCAGCAGCACGCGCTCGCGCACGAGGAGGAAGCCAAGAGCCATCAGTGCGTGCACTGCGAGCATCGCAGCTCCAACTCCAGCGACCTGAAGCGCCACGTCATTTCCGTTCACACTAAAGAATACCCGCATAAGTGCGGCACGTGTGGGAAAGGCTTCCACCGGCCTTCCGAGCTCAAAAAGCACTCGGCCGCTCACAAGGCCAAAAAACTGCACCATTGTCGCCATTGCAGCTTCAGGATCGGAGATCCGTTCGTGCTCAGCCGCCACATCCTGTCTGTCCACACCAAAGAAACGCAACAGCAAACGCCGTTCTCGGACAAAAAAGGCCTGAAGAAGGCGTTTGTTCTGGGTGCTCACGGAGGGAAAAAGGTTTTGGCCAAAGTGCACAGGGAGCGGAGGGTGTATCAGTGTCAGTATTGCGATTACAGCACAGGAGATGCCTCTGGCTTTAAGAGACATGTCATTTCCATCCACACCAAGGATTACCCACACCGCTGCGATTTCTGTTCCAAGGGCTTCCGCAGGCCATCGGAGAAAAACCAGCACATTGCACGCCATCACAAAGACATGATGGCATCTGTGTGATGTCAGGCAACCTGACTGGAGTGTATGGGGTGTGCGATATGGCAAAAAAAAAAAGCACATCATAAGTTTTAGTTTCACAGATATTTGGCTGACAGCATAAGTGTAAAATTGAGTTGAACTTTTTTTTTTAATTCAGTGTTTATAAAATGAAGCTATTATTCCCAGAAGGATAAATTAAACAGTTGGTTCTAGAAACCGATTTTAACCTCCAATCAGCGACCTGCACTTGGTTGGGTAATGACCGACATGTTAAAAAATATAATGATGTAATTTATCATGATATTGATGTGCCATATTATTGCATCGCACACCCCTAGCAGAGTCCTCTCTTTTATCGGCTTCTTGTTTAGTCACATCAATCATGCTAACACCAAGAACACGTCTAGTGTAGAGATAGCACCCTAACATGATCACTATGTCCCCCACCCTCAACTGTCACTATGTTCCATTTCCTAATCATTATATTCTGCCGCTTCGTTCTGTAGGAGTGTGTGTGACACTAGGTATGAAATTTTCAGACGGTAATATTATCACAACAGCGTATTAGAAGCCGGTAACGGAATACACACGTCCGCCACAATTGTAGGGTATGGAATTAAATTTGCGTATCACAAAGTATCGAACGGAACTTTTTAACGAACGCACAAAAATATACAGTGAGAAAGATGAGAGACTCGGTGAACTCGGTGGCAAAAATGTAACTTGATCTTCAAATAGCAGCGTTCTTTCAACAATTTTCAACAACTGTCAGCAGTTTTCTAAACTTCGTTTTCTCTTATCACCGTTAATGAATGCACTGCTAGAGTTTTTGCTTACACTTTCAAAGTATTTTTTTTTAAGTTCGCGGTTCTGGCACAGCCCTCTCATGTGGGTGGGGCTTAACAGCAATTTACTGTCATTGGGTAGTGAGATTTGGATAGATAGCTCCAGTGTCCAGCTGAGGAGGAGGATGATCCGTACCGCTCCTAAGAGCTCATCTCGAAAAAACAGTCGTACGAGACTACCCAAACCTCAAATATTCATTACAAACTAATATACCAACTAAGTAAGTCATTTCCACTACAAAGTACAAACACTATAACTACACAGAACAGCATCCAGAACGCCTCCTGGTCAGGGAGCTGTTGATCCAAACCTCACTAGCCAATGAGAGTAAATTGCTGTTAAGCCCCGCCCACACGAGAGGGTTGCACCAGAACGGTAAACTTGCGGAGCGTAAAAGAAAACTCTGCCAGCGTATTCATAAAGCGTGATTATCGAAAAGGAAGCTTAGAAAGTGGTTAACGAAGAACGCTGTTTATTTGAAGACCATGTTACATTTTTGCCTCCCAGTTATTTGTTTTCAGATCCAGAGTGTTTTTCTTCACTCTCATTGTATATTTTTGTTCATTTCTTGACAAGTTACGTTCAATACTTTTGCTACAAATTTAATTCCTGTGTGTGTGTGCCATTTCCCAGCACTGAGAAAAGAACAGAATTGATTATGAAATGTGATGCAAAACATTAAAAAAATAAAATAAAATAAGATCACGAGTTCGATCTGGGAGGGGAGGGATGAGGTACTCTCTCTCTCCCCTGTCAATCATAGCGACACTGTCCAATCACAGTTCTGTGTGAGTAAAAAAAAAAAAAAAAAGTTTTTTTTTTTTTTTTTTTTATGTTAAATGTTTATTAATGAAATTCAACAACTTTCACTGTGTCAGTAAGCTTGCTGTTCTTTTCTTAATAGCTGGAAATGTACAGGAATATTCTTTTGTTTGCTGAACGCACATACACTACAGATGAGGTGGAGATTAGCGTGAAATATGCCTTTAATCACTTTGGATTCACATTTTCATCAAACCCATGTCAAATTATTTAAAAGCCTTGTATAAAATAACCAGCCTTGGGAGACATCAGTCCCCACACTGCATAAGGCAGTCTCACAGGGGTACTGATGATAGTCTGAGGTGTCTGTGCTAAACGTTGTAATTTATAACAGCCCATCCCTGTTGAACACACTGCCAACAGAAGGAGGTCGCAAATTTGATTTGAATTCTGTCAGTTTGATGATTATGTTCCTGGTCTTGCGTTGTTTTTTTTTGTTTGTTTGTTTTAAAGGAACATTCTTGCCGTTTTAAAACCCTCACGCTTGATTTTTCTGTTAAATTATAAAGAGGGGTTTCTTGCACAACTTCAAATTTATAGACTGACTGATCTGGTGTAAAACGAATTCTATAGTAGCTTTGTTTATGCTATAAATATTATAATTAAATCCAGAGTATCGTTGAATCAAGAGCAGCCCTGAGCTCTTCACGTATTAAAATGTCTCCATTTCAGGAATCGGTCTACATGTCGCATTTCATCTGCTCTTAATAGGTTGAAAACTTCAGCTCAGATTCAGTACCATGCACTCTTTCAGGACAATATTGTAATGATCCTGATGGTTGGTATGATATCGGTGCATTCCAAGCTAGCACATGCAGCATACATTACTTTACATTAAACCCAACATGCCAGAAAAACTGCTTTGGATGTATTATGCAACGACACCAGCTTCACCACAGATGCAGAAAATCTTCTAAACACGAGGAATTATCATAGAAGCTAGGCACCATTTACTCTAATTTGTCTGTATTTATGTAGCCCATTAATATTGGAATCATGACTGTGTTTAAATTTGGCAGTTTTCAGCTGTGTGTGTGTGTGTGTGGCTTGTGTTTGAGAGACGGTTGTTGTAAAACCATTAATGAATGACTAAACAAACTACACGCAAGATATAAAATATTTATATCACAATAAACTTATCACAGTTCATGAGATTATCATGACACATCAGCTTGACATGTCTTAACTAAGGACCCTTAGTAGAGATCTGTCCTTTATTCTACCTATCTAGGCTGCCTGCTTCTGAAATAGATTTTTAGTGCAGAATCATCTTGTTAAGGGGACTGAACACGGCCTCTTGACTAGAAACCTTTAGAGGACAGATGCACATGATTCTCGCAAAAATCTAATGTATAACTTTGAATCGGTATATTCTGAAAGATGTTGTGTACATATATAACTTTTGTAAATACAGAATTATTAAAAACAATTAGACTATTTTGTGTCTGATATTTCCCTTTTCTCTGTTGTAAGATCACGTGCACAACTTTGTGAATACATTTCAGTTTGACATCAGATATCACAAAATGTCAAAGTCCGGATTTGTAGTTCAGGTCAGTTTTAATAGACTACATACAGGATACAGGGGTTTTTTGTTTTTTTTTTTGCGATGCAATTTGCCGAGTTTTTTGCACTTTTTATTTTGCAGAAAACGACTTGAATTGGCGAAATTGTCTTTTGCACTGATTTTTGTTGGTAAATAAGACCTTTTAGCAGTACTCGTGTTCGACGCACATGAATCGAAGGGAGCTTTGACTGAATGCGTGTAGTGATGGTCACTTGACACGTCTTGGCCCAAATCTGTGGAAAATCGGCAGTAAATTTCAAAAATTGCAAGTTCCTGTGAATATTGCGGAGTTTCTTTGTTTTTGCGTTAATTTCTGCGATCGCAAAATTGCTGAAATCCTGGAAGGACTCGATAGAGATCCAGTATTTTTTAGTTAGACCCAAGAGCAGTAATCTCAAATGTGATTAATCAGAAGGTGTTGATTAATTTTCTAGAACAGCAGCTCTGACAGTAGTTCCGGCTGTAGTTCAACTAACATTTTTATATTATTAATGCGCTCATTTTAATACATTATTGTTTCTGTAGTAACAATTCATTCATATGGTGGACATTCAAATGCAATGTAAGACTAATAAGAAATGGATTAAAGACAAATTATTTAAGAAAGAAAACCATTTATTCACTGATGGCGAAGCTTTCTTCAGCCACACTGTTCACCGCAGGAAAGTCTTCAGAACAGACGAGTTTCAATCTTTCTCTGTGGTGTTGAATTACTGTGGGTTTTATTTCTGAAGGTGTGAGATGCAGTTACGTGAAAAACAATTAAATATATCTACATTTATCTTGATGACGGGTTGAACAACGTGACTTACAATCTGGGCAAGTTTTAATCCAAGCACACGCTAGTAAAAGTACTGCGAGACTGAATTTCCACCCACTGACCAGAAACAAGTGTACGATTGTTGTAGGATGAATAGAGAGAGTCACAATTCAACACAAGAAGAAGCAATAAGGATTCTAGCTCCCCAAACCGGTTCTGCTTAGAAACCCTTTAGAAAGCTAAAAACTCTTTTTGTTTTCTGCATATGTTAATTTAGATATAATATATTCTATATAATAATAATTTTAAGCTAAATCTGTTAAAGTACAACCTTTTTTAAATACAACTGAGTCACCTTACTCACATAAACTATCTGGCCATAAGTATCTGGACACCTGACCGTAACATACCACAAACTGTTACCCTGAAGTTGAACAAAGAACGATGTCTTTGTATGCCGTAGCAATAAGATTTCCCTTCAATGGAATTAAGAGGCCCAGACCTGTTCCAGCATGACAATGCCCCTGTGCACAAAGCGAGGTCTGTGACGAATTGTGGCGGTTGTGGCTTAGGTGGTAGAGCGGGTGGTTCACTAATCATAGGGTTGGTAGTTCAATTCCCGGCCCACATGACTCCACATGCCAAACTGTCCTTGGGCAAGACACCGAACTCCAAGTTGCTCCCGATGGCAAGTTAGCGCCTTGCACGGCAGCTCTGCTACTATTGGTGTGTGAGTGTGTGTGTGAATGGGTGAATGAGACACAGTGTAAAGTGCTTTGGATAAAAGCGCTATATAAGTGCACACCATTTACATGGTTTGCAAAGTTGTAGTGGAAGATCTTGAGTGTCCTGCACAGAGCCCTGACCTCAACCCCATTGAACACCTTGTGGAACAGCAACTTCATGCCAGGCCTCCTGTCCCAAGATCATTGCTTAACCTCAATCCCCACAGCCACACTCCAAAATCTAGTGAAAAGACTTCCCAGAAACAAAAGAGGCCAATGCTTTTGGAATGGGATGTTCAGTGGCCAGGTGTTCATATACTTTTGATCATATAGTGTATCAGAGATATCAAATAAAGAGACTATTGTTGCAAGCTGAATTTTGCACAGTTAAAGTCTCTTATTTCTGCCCAGGAAGACTGTCATGTATAACCTCAGCATTGCCATATTACTAAAGTTTGAAGAAAATTGTTTCATTTTATCCACAAAATCTTCCTCTAGGATTAATAAAAACCCACAAAAAGCAAATCACAGAAATGATGAGTTTGATCATCTTTATTATTTCTATCACATGTCTGAGATTGTTTCTTTTGCTCATGGTTATAGATGAAGCCGTCTTATCCACAGACGTCTCTTACAAAGACTGTTCTGCTCAGGTCATTACTGTAACAGAGAAAATAAAAGACTATTTATTTCCAATTGCAACTGCTGTTAGCTATTACCTGGACCCAATGTCTTATCTTCATTTACTAATCTCTAAGTCTTATACAGGTTGAATTGTCCTTTCTAGTCATGATTATATGTATGGTAACGACAGAAAAGTGTCTCTCTTACCAAGCGTGTGCTCCTTGTCCGCAGACTGACAAAACCCTGAGAATGACATCGAGTGAAAATGAAATGATTCAAGTCACTGTTAAAAGCTTTCTTATTCAGTCAAATAATTCACTCACCGTAAGTGGGAAACTGGAAAACAACATCCAGGCCCAGGTCTTGTTTCTTTGCAATGTCCTCAAATTTATCCACAATCGCTTCAGCAATCTCTGGGGTGCGTCCTTTAACACACAGAGCATTTAATTAAGCTCTTATCTACTCCATAGTGCAACAATATACACTAACCTGCTCCACTTGTAAGTTTACTTTTGCAATTGGGTAAAAACAAAAAAAGAAAAGGCTATTTATGTAGAAATGGCTTTGTGACATACCATAGAGTTTCAAGGTACGGTTTTTCATCCTCTTGTAGAGTAAAATGGCATAGGAGTTATAGTCTGTGTCTAAAATGAGGATCTCAGAGTTCTTCGCTTGTATTTTTCCTATAGTAAGGATACAAAGAACACTCAGCTTAATATAAAACCAATTCTGTAAAACAACAACAACGCTTAAAAAAAAAAAAAAAAAAAGAGTAAAAAACATAAATTGTGCAGCTACAAAATGACATGCTTAGCTATAAAATGTTGAATTTTTATTTTTTACATTTGTTCCCTATGAAGAGCTCTAGATAAGAAAGATGTTTATGAAATATACAACATATATATAAAATAAAAATTATTAACATGAGTAAGACTCAATATTTGAGGAGGAGAAATTATTCTCTAATTATGAAAAAAAAATGGAACACTAAATGAAATTTAAATAGTAATTCAGAGTGTCTTGTATGGTATCTTTAAGAAGTATTCACAGTTCATGATTTATTTTAACATATTAAATACCCCCTTTAAATACATTTTTATTCAATATCTGAAAATTCTATGTGTAATAATCTCTGGATAATGGTCTAGTGTGTGGTTCTGATGAACATTTTCACCTTTGATGAATAATTATTGTTTTTCATTATACGTCTTACTTTTTGATATTATCAGTACAGTATGCAATTTTAAATGTAACATTTCAGACTTAGTGGAGCAAAATAAACATTTCTCAATACTCATGTGTTTATGAAAGCCTCCTCACTGGGGCATATATTGAGCACAGGAGTGTATTTGGGGCGCATGGTGGTTAGCACGTTTGCCTCACACCTCCAGGGTCGGGGGTTCGATTCCCACTGTGGCCCTGTGTGTGCGCGGGGGTTTCCTCCGGGTACTCCGGTTTCCTCCCCCAGTCCAAAGACGTGCAGGGTAGGCTGATTGGCATGTCCAAAGTGTCTGTAGTGTATTTGTGTGTGATTGTGTGATTGTGTGCCCTGCAATGGATTGGCACCCTATCCAGGGTGTACCCATACCCTATCCCGATGCTTCCTGGGATAGGCTCCAGGTTTCCCCATGACTCTGAAAAGGATAAAGCGGTATAGAGGATGGTCCAACTTTGGGTTAGAAACATAGGTAAGATGTTTTGGGAAAGATCTTTTTGGTATGTAACCAGTGGAGGACTGAACCTTGAATGGACAACACCTGTATATGCACATGAAGCTTCAATAATAACTATTTGTCTTGTCCAGGTTTGTGCCTGCTTGTATCTTTATTAAGGAGAACACTACTTCACAATCCATTACCTTTCAGTAGGAGTTGGCCCACATTCTTTGTGGTCTCGTACTGCTGTTTGATCTCCCAACACTGAAAATTGCTAACAAAAGATGGAAAGAGCTTATAAAGTATTCTGCTTTTCACATAAGAAGTATGTTATACTCAAATTAGGATTTTAAAACACAAACAACATATCAATCTTTATATTAAAATAAACAGACTGAGTAGTGTTACATGATTCAGTTTTTACTAAAAACAAAACAAAAAAACAACAGACTTGAGACATTCTAGAGTTCACTGAGGTTTGTGCTTGATTATTATATAAAGAAACCTGCCAGTTTCTTTCAATAGCCACTCTCTATATAAGAACAAATAAACCATGTGGGGATATAGTACAACATCTGCACTTGGTAAAGAAAACAACCCAGTAACACTTTTATATGCAGCGCTTATGAATTCTTGAATCTGACAGCAGCTCTGAGCAGTAATTAAAAATCGAATTTTATATGAATAAGCATAAACTCTTTCTAATTCTAATTTGTTATCATTTGTATAGTAACAGCCCACTCACAGGGATTTGTATGGTGGACATGCCGCATAATCTAAGTCTAACAAAAAATGGACTAAACAAACAAGTTGAAAAGGAAAAAGGAAAAGTATCCAATTATTGATTATGCTCTTTTCTATAAGGAGACATTTATTTAACATTTATAGAAGGAGGCTCCAGTGTCCACACTTTGTGACAGTCAATAAGTTTTCCACCATGGGATTGTCTGCAGCACAGCGGACTTTGCAGTTTTCAGTTTCTCTGTAGCATGACAAGCTGCATTCTTTTTTGTTTTGTTTTGGAGGGAACATCTGTTTATAGCTGCAATAATGGTTATAAAACTACTATGGCAAACTGCTGTGTTGTAACAGGTGTAAAACACTTGGGGGCATTGACAAGTCACACCACCCTGGTACACCACCTCATCACTGATTATTCTCCTATAACATTACCTATTATGATTTATTCCTAACATAACAACAATAATAAGAGGGTTTTTTTTTTTACTTCATAATGAACACATCAAATATTATTACAATTGTTAGTATTGTTAGTATTAGTGGAACTTTCAGCATTCTGGGTCCAGTCTGGACATGCTGTACTTCAGTCAGATAGTGAACTGTTGAGCATTAATGGATTGTGGCTTGCTGGATGATAGTGACTGAAATATTGATCAAGTCCCTTCCATGCTTGGTTACTGTTGCTAGCTCAATCTTGTAAAAAAAAAAAATGGTGATGCAGTCATTGGGGTAAGCAGTAATGTACCACATAATGTAAGGGGTTCAGGAAAGTTTCAGGTAGAAGCCCACAATAAGGCCTCAGTATGCCTTAGAAGTATAGACAATATTAATATATTTCAACACTGAATAACTAACATGTAGCTAACTGGTAAGGGTCCTGCAGAGCTAATGTGGTAAAGCAGTGGTAAAGCAGTCTGAAAACAGTTTTGTGGGGAGTCTGGGACCTATTACAGGGGACTCGGGGGACGAGGCAGGGGACAACATGGATGGGGTGCCAACCCACCGCAGGGCACAATCACACACACACACACTCACACACCCATTGACACACTACAGACAATTTAGAATTGTCAATCAGCCTACAATGCATGTGTTTGGACTGGGGGAGGAAACCAGAGTACCCGAAGGAAACCTCCAAACCCTTCCATGTGGAACATCCATGAAACAAGTTAGTTCCTGTTTCACTTAAGTTATAGCAGCTATAAACAGTCCCTCAGCCTCTATTTTCCCCCTCAGCCTCTATCTCTTGAAGGTTTCAATCTCTTGAAGTAAAAAACTCATAGCTTGTCATGTTAAGAAACCACAAAGCGCAAAGACTTTCTCATTTTGGAAAATTTTACAGCTTTACCTCTGACCATAACAAAGTGCTGATACTGGAGACTCCTTCCAAAAATGCATTACTATAAAAATGATCATGTATTAGAACAAGCACATTAATATAAACACTGCAGCTGGAACTGCTGTCAGAGCTGATGTTATAGAAACACTTTCTATTATTATTGTTATTATTATTATTATTATTATTATTATTATTATTATTGTTAATGCAGGACTCACTGTTTGGTGAAGGTGCTCACTTTGATTGGGGCTTTGGGCGAGACAGGTACAGTCAGAGTTATGACAGTGCCCTCCACCTTATAACCGTGCTCTAAAAGGTACTTACATCTCGACGCCACACTTAGCAGGTACCACCGTCCACTCATCTGGGACAGAAAATCTATTTAATTAAATCAGTCTTTGATGGTGTATTGTTTTTTTGATGTATTGTTTAAAAACAATGTCATGCAGCCAAAACATTTTTTCAAGCCTGCAGTCTTCTCAAATGTCTGCATACCTGCACACACATATTCACATGTAATGGAGAACGTGGAGGTTTCAAACTATTCAAAAGAAAATGATACATGAAATGAAATGACAGATTTTGTAAATCATACCTTACTGATATCAACGTTCTGAGCTGGCGCGATCTCCTCAATGGGCTTTTTGTCTGGTTTTGGTTTTGGTTTTGGCTTGGCTCGAGTTCGTCTTCCGTCCGCAGATTCCCAGAGACTAAAGCCCAACAACAACACCAGAGACAAATACACGCACATACGCACCATACCTGCACACATATTCACCTTTTCATTTATAACAAAATAAAGACACAGGCTTTCTCTCTAGTTTTGAACTACAAGCACTGCTAGGACGTTTGGTAGTTGGCTTTCCTGTTTGTTATTGCCTGTGTGTGTTTGTATGTTTCTCAACTAAGATGTCCAGCATTGACACATTGACAAACCAAACAGTGAGTTTATTATTAACATGGCTTTACTGGAAAAAGACCCCTAAAACCTCTATCTCATCCCTACCCCCACACACTCCGCTACCATGTGTTGCAGTTAACCTATAACCATCATTCCCAATTTCATTACATATTCATAATATCATACTAT
>JANDJT010000131.1:3222947-3235519 GCA_024331685.1 Stegophilus panzeri | reverse complement strand
TAGCAATAACTACAATAACCCTTTGGAGAGCTATCTATCTATCTATCTATCTATCTATCTATCTATCTATCTATCTAACTATCTATCTATCTACATGTCTCTCTGTCTGTCTGTATGCCTATTTATCGGTCTGTCTCAAACATGGTCTTAATTAATAAACACAGAAACCGTTATTGTCCATGGTCTTCCATCATGATGTACTATCTATTTATCTATCCATCTATCTATCTATCTATATGCCTATTTATCTCTGTCTCAAACATGGTCTTATTTAATAAACACAGAAAACGTTATTGTCCATGGTATTCCATCATGATGGACTATCTATTTATCTATCCATCTATCTATCTATCTTGTTTCATAGACGTTTCACAACATTGATGGAACTTTAACAAGGTCGAATGTAGGACATGTCGTCTTTAACAAATACACAATTGTAATTTTTGGCAAACTGCTGTTGTATAAGAAGAATAAAACATTTTAATATTTCATATTCCTGCTGTTGGAATATAATGAACGTTGATTATTTTTCTATAACAGCATGCCCCGTGCTCGGGTTTTCTTCCTGACCTGTAATCTGCTGACAATTACGTAGATTTAACCAACAAAATACAACGTTTTCTACCTATATTACTATATAGGTAGTTTGGGAAAATTGGGTTTTGTGGTCACAGAAAATAAAAAATAAAGTATCCAAGGGGATCCCTAATCCTTTTGGAGTGTTTTTGTAATGTTATCTGCCTTAGGGGATGTGAATGGACAGAGACGTGTCATATTTTGGGGTAAACCTCGGGTCGGGAGACTCTGGAGATCATGTATCAAAATCTTTTTAAAACCCATGAATGAATGCCTAACCATAAAGACACCAGACATCATTCAGTAATTTTTCGGAGGCCCAATATTCACGTCTGAAACGCTTTTTGCCGCAACGTATCGTAGAAAGTGTGTCAATCTTTTAGGAACCTCTTTCGGCCTCCTCCCACCACAAGCTGTGGCTAAAACCCAAATTGCGCTGTATTGGGTATAATGTGCACTATATCGGCTGTAGATGTCACTATTTAATACCGTTAGTAGTGCACATATATAGACAGCACAGCGCGGTTTGGGATGCGGCCTGTCAATGGGCAGAACACAGCCGTGCCGGAAACGCTAGCTAACTGTTCAGTTACACGAACAGATTTAAAATAATAATAATAAAAAAAAAAAAATAAATAAAAACCTGGATATCGTCAGATACATTTCAAGACACAACGACGCTATTTTTAGGCAATTATTTCGAGCCTGCTGTTTCCTGGACTGGACAGACAAACGCCAAAGAAAACGCGTTGAGAATAATATTCAGCTGAGGCTAGTCGCTAGGTAGCTAGGCTCGTCAGCGCTGACTCTTTCTCGGTTCTGCTAAGCCTCATGCTAATAGGTTAGCGCCGTCTCGACAGAGTCGCCTCACTGTTGTTGCTTAACAGCGTTTTAAATGGAAAAAGTCTACTTTTAATTTTTGGCCGACTGCACGTCCTGGCAGCAGTATCCTTCGTTCAATTGGTCTTGCGTGAAATTTGAGTGCTTAAGCTTCATTTGACATGGAAGCTTGGTCGCTAGCTAAACGGACCTGCTAGTAAGTGGTTATTGGCCCACAGCTGGAGCACGCTTATTGGAGAAGTGGAGCTCCCGAGTCGTTTTAGCTTCGAAACGGAATTGAGCTAAAAAGCGGGATATTGTGTATTATATCGATGAATTACTGTCTGTGCACCTTGCTGTTAGGTGTGAAGAGCTGAGATTATCCGAGGTGGTGGCTTGGGTTGGACAGCTATGCCAAGTGCCAATTAACTGAGAGACAGTTAGAAACTCTGAGGCGTTGGTGAAGAGAGAGAGAGAGAGAAACACAGGGCTGGGTGTGAGGTTTAATTTCTTGTTGCACAAAGTGAAATGGCCACGGCCAGTAGCATGGCTGCATCGCTGGCGAGTAAAACGAAAACGAAGAAAAAACACTTCGTGGCTCAGAAAGTGAAGCTGTTTCGAGCCAGCGACCCTCTGCTCAGTGTGCTCATGTGGGGAGTCAACCATTCGGTAAGTCCTGGAGATGTGACTTTAATCATCACTTACTCTGCTGTCATGATGCCATAATGAGACCTGGGTGGAAATATAAAATAAAAAGTTTGCCAACTAGAAGCTGTTATGGTCGTAATGTTTTCTGTTTTGCATGGCTGATGATATTCATGCGTCGTACCATGCAACAGTGTATGCTGGATTGTGAATGTACTGTATATAGGGGTGTTTCGGTTTGATATTTTCACGGTATGATAATCTTGTGTAAAAATAAATCATCATGGTTTCACGATATCATCGCATTAATCAACCATTTAAAAAAAAAAAAAAAACCCCAACAACAATAAGCTGGTGTTGGAGTGTCTTTCTGCATCAAATTACAACAAATCCCTTAATTGGTCCTTTCTAAGAGGGGAAAAAAAAGTTTTGAGTGACATTTCTGTAAAATATTTTGCATTGTCGGTATTTATTGTGTGTGTGTGTGTGTGTGTGTGTGTGTATACATGTTTTTCATTGTAAACTGAAGGAAAGACACCATGCTGAGCCAAAAGAAGGAAGAAATCTAGCCGGTGTGGCGGTTTTTCGTTTGTTTTTGTTTCATTCTGGCCAGCAGTGCCATGTTGGATAGCCGTTTTGTACGCGACAGCTAAGAACGTGTTTTTTTTTTTTTTTTTTTTTTTTTTTTTTTTTTTTTTTTTTTGTCGTCAGCAGAGGTAGCGATGTAACACGTTTACAACAACGGTTAGGTCACACAGCCGAAGGTTTTTTGAAGCAGTTCGTGTCTCCTGCGCAGGAAAAACAGTTCAATTCAGTTTGATTTGAGAAATATATCAATTCAGGATATATACGTTTTTTAAATTGATAAATTTATGACATTTATTCCAAGCCAGAGGCGACTGAGGGAAGGAAAAACTCCCCGAGACAATACGAGGAAGAAACCTTTTTAGAGGAACCAGACTCAAAAGAGAACCCAATCTCATCGCAGTGATGCCGGATAGTGTGATTATAAAAAATTCCTTTCTATAACTGTAACTACATGGTCAGAAAGTGCAGTTCTGTAAACAGGATATTCCTTACAGTTTTCACACGAAGTCTAAACAGATCTTGTAACTGAAAAATTGATATTGTCGTGTGATTCAGAGGGGAGGGGGTTGTGAAATCTTTAGGGAGTTTGAGCTGGACACGAGGGATGAGAGTAACGAACTTGATCAGGCTACAGTAATGAACTGAGAGGTAGCCAATCCATCCATTTTCTGTACCACTTATCCTATACAGGGTCGCAGGGAGCCTGGAGCCTTTCCCAGGGGACTCGGGGCACAAGGCAGGGGACACCCTGGACAGGGTGGCAAACCATTGCAGGGCACAATTGCATGCACACACACATACTATGGACAGTTTAAAAATGCCAATATGCCTACAATGCATGGCTTTGTACTGGGGGAGGAAACTAAGTGTACCTGGAGGGAACCCCCAAAGCACAGGGAGAACATACAAACTCCACACACACATACAGGGTGGAGGCGGGACTCGAACCCCCAACTCTGAAGGTGCGAGGCAAACTAATACATCAACAAATATGACATGGTCACAGTCACTGAGATCCCATCTTTGAACCTAGGGTGAACGTTAACTGAAGCTCTTGATCTGGATCTTCATGATTATCTGCATTGCACTAGTGTCCGATGAGGATTGGCTAATTGATAATTGCGTAAATGAGCGGGTGTACAGGTGTTCCTATTTAAGTGGCCAATGTTGTTGTTTCTATGTAAACGTTGTCCTCAGTAAAATTTACAATGGGTTTTCACAGAGTGATATTTGTAGTTGGGTATCCTGTCCAAAATTAATTTCGTTTAGATGCTGCTAGGATTTTTTTTTTTTTCACCCCAGCAACACATTCTTGGTGTGATTTTTATTTTATTTATTTATTTTTAATCTGCTGTTCTATTCTCATCCACTGCAGTTCCAAACTAATCAGTATTTTTAGTGAGTAGACCATATGTAAGTAAGCATTTGGTATCCTGTTGAGGCATTTTGGTGCATGATAAATGCAGAGTGTAAGCGTTATATAATAAAATAGTGCTGATCATCACAGTCTCATGCAGCGTGTGCTATTTCACTTTCTGTTTATCTTCTTAGAAGAAACAATCCTACTGATGTTTGGTTTTCCAATCTGCTGTAGTTAAAATGCGCGTTTTTAAGCTCGACTTGTGTGAAAGTTGGTGTCTTTCCTTGATTACCGAGTTAGTAGTTCTGCTATGGATGGTCACAATACTTGCTTGAGCTTTCTGTAAAAATAAATAAATAAATAAATATATTTTTAGGTTGATTTAATGATCAAAAATAATAGTAGTGAGCTTGCAGAGTCTGAGTTTGTAAACAGGTATCATTATGAATATAAATACTATTTCATGAATGACTCAACTGATAAATCCCACCACACTGCTCCAAAGCACATACAGTATTCCACAGGGGTTGAGAAATACGATGGCTGTTTGATTGTAAATACAACAATGAAATCATCATGTTCAGAATTGCAAATCCTTCTTTAGTTTTATAGAACAAGGCATGTAACGTATCTGTAACAAGTTTATAACACATCATATGGCTTTCATGTGTGCACTTTCAGCATTCTCATGTCACTTATGAATCATTATTCAGCAGTCCGTTCACTACACCCCATTTTATGAGTTCATAAATTACATTCAGTTTTGACGTTTCAGCCACACCCCGCAGTCCTCTGTGTCCCGGATGCCTCAGCTCTGTGGAGCGGTCCACCCGCCTGAGGTTGTGCTACAGGCCGTGATAGTCCTTTGATAAGATCAGATACCTGTTGGGTAGGATTATTCACAAAACTCGTATTACAGAAGCAAATCTTATCTTGATTTAATATTGATCTGTTATTTTGCTACATAGTCAGTAATCAAATGTCGCATCTGTTACCTAGCAACCGACAATGCACTCAGAGCTGTTAGATATAAACTGAACACTACGGATGTATGTGGTTAATTTTAAAGTTCCCTCGAATTTCAAACGCAGTCCACTGTAAACGATGTAAAAGCCATTATTTCAAGCCACATACAATGCACTATATATGGAGTAGCGAGGCATGTTGTATTCAGCCATAGTTAGATTGCACTTAACTCATGGGCTCTGGAGTTGCTATTAAGTATTTTGTCATTGACTAGCATGATTTCTGTCTGCTTTTACACACCTTTCAATTATTTAGTGGCTGTTTTCACCACATGCAATTTAAATATATGTTAAATAACGCCATTATGCTAGTTATTGCTAGTAAACAACTGTTATTGTCCACTATTTCTATCAAGCAAGTAGAACATTATAACTTCAGTGGAAAAGCTGACCATACTGTAGAAAAGCAGAAGTCCTGAAGTTAAGGCAATTTTAGAGGATCATGGCATTATAGGCTGTTTCTGAAATCTTGTATTCCCATCTAGAATGAAGATAAAATCATGAATTTAGGAATTGTTAATCTATAATAATAGCTGTTGTCCTAAATGGAATCCTGTAATCAACCTGGTTACTAAATAGATAAGATTCCTGAACACTGTAAGCATGTATAGTTAATTGTTTCAGAATTGCAACATGAACGTTGTGAATTATGCCTCTCAGCTGTAATATCTTGATCCTGAAGTTTAAGTTGATCACAGTTACAGATTTACCCGTCTGATTATAAATATAGGGTTCCCTGTTGCATTTCTGTACTACTGCTTTGGCTAGGGGAGTTACTGTATGGAATTTAATGATTTGAACAGTGGACCTGAAGAAGTCCCCTAAATAATAAAGTTCGTAAGCCTGTGTGGGCCACTCAAATTCTTCCACACCAACCTTGTCCAACCATGTCTTCATGGAGCTCACATTATGCGCAGGAGCATTGTTCTGCTGGAACGGGTTTTGGGCCTCTTAGTGCCTTTGAAGGGAAATTGTAATGCTACAGCATACAAAGACATTCTATACAGTTGTGTGCCTCCAACTTTGTGACAACAGTTTTGGAAGAACCACATATGGGTGTGATGGTCAGGTGTCCACATATTTGGACATGTAGTGTATATTAAGTCTTGTTTGGTAACATGGGATGGGTTTCATCTGTGTTGATCAAACATTTAGGAGATCTTAATCGTATTGACCACAACCTGGAAATGCAGATCTTCATTAAGGAAGTCCGTTACCATGCGATATGAACATGGTTTAGTCCTTGGTGAACAAGTCCTTATGATTTCTGCCATTTCACGTTCACTGAGTATTCATGTCCTTTTTTGCATTGTAGTTCCTAAATAGTATTTTGTAGTGAATCTCGCATAAGTGAGTACGCATTTGTTTTCCTTGTAGGGCATTTTGGTGCATCAATGTAAATGCAGACTGAGGCTTTTAAGCAAAGTGGTGATGAGCTTGGGTTTCATGTGTGTCGTTTGACTAACCATTTGCATCAAAAAGATCAATCTATAGCCAGTGTTTAGCCAGTGTTTAGTTTTTAGTATTCTTAAAGTGCGTATTTCTGAACTTCGTATGTATGTGTGGATTTTTGAAACCCTTTCTGATGGTAATTATTTTTGGGTCCTTTTGATACGAACGGGTTCTTCAAGCGTTGCTGTAGACCTATTGTGCCAATTATACATGCAGATTGAGACGATTCAAGTAAATGTCCAGCTACATCTACATCTAGTGCTTAATAAAAGGCGACTGTGAATACCCTCGATAATAATGCAGCTGCGCTAGCATTGTTAGTACTGATTAACATTTATAATGTATTCATCTGGCACATGCTTATTCCTCCCCTCAGCATCTTATTTGTTAACAAGAGGTCACTGAATTATTGGAGTGCTTGTTGATGGATTTTAAAAAGCAATATTTTATGTAACATCTCTGTCTTCCTTGATAGAACTGAGCTGTATTACAGTTTAGCGTTGCTGTTATTGGATGTCTTGCAAAGTGGGAGTTCAAGAATTCGGAGAGTAAAATGCCTTATGGACCGAAACACAAAGCTTTCCTTATCTCTTGAAGACTGTATCTTCTAAACACGTTTTTCGCACTATCTTGGCATGTATGTTGGAGGCTGTAGCTGTTTTCTTGCACCGTTGATGACCCTGTGGTGAAAGCATTTTTAGTGCTCATGTAGTGCTCTTTCAATGCTCCCTTCTTTAACCCTAATGAATTAAACATGCAGTTGTGGGCACTTAGTTGCTGTGGATAAAAGTGTCAGACAAATGGGTAAATAAATAGTAGCAGTATATGAGGAGGATCAATCCTGTTGAATTTTGATTCTAAAATAAGATATTGTTTTTCAGGGTGTTTCCTTTTAGGTCATTTTGAACATCTTGTGGCTGCACTGTTGCGATTCACACCTCATTATAAGTTGCATTTTCAGTTGAATTTGGGGAAACCACTCGAGGCATTCCTTGTGTTGAACTATTTCACTTGCTTTTGTTTGATTTGTTCATTGCAAACAGCTGAAAGTCTGTAAATTTTGATGGTACACCTGATTTGCAATGGTGGTAATTTTGTTTGCAACTGCACCTATTCATAACTGGAGTTCTTTACAACTCAGTCAAGGTTGCTGAAAAAGCCTCATGGGCTCTGGAGACCTTGCGGTTTGCTGCGTATAAATAGATGGCTGTAGACAACAGCATATAAACGGTGCTGTGAAGTAAGTGCAGAAATGTCTCCCGCAATAATTTATTAGAGGTACAGATGAGGAAGAGAGCTGAGAATTTTGGGGGATGAGTACAGCTGGCCTAGTGCAGGTGATGAGGGAATAAATAAAGTAGCCTTAGTCTTATCATCATATCTTTGTGTCATATCCATAATACAGAATGTCTGTAAACACACATGCTATTTTAGTATGCACAAAGCATACTAAATGCTATACTAGATCTTGATGCTTTGAAAATATTCCACAAGCCCGATATTATTGGCCTTTCAACTGATTAGAGTAGATTAGAAGGGGGACGTTCTTACCTGATATTGCTGATTCCTCGAGCATCGCTATGCTAGACTCACAACTTGTATGAAAACATTGCAGCAGCTTTGCACTGTCATTCCTACACAAGTTGTTCACACGTTGTTTACATTGTTGGGGAGACAGTACTGTCAGACATGATGTGAACTGACACGCCCACACAATCCTAATCAAGTAGAAAATTTGACCTTTTGTTTCTTTTAGTTATAATTGAAGTTAGTGATTTATATATTTATTTAATCCAGTGTTGGTTAATACTTAGTTGTTTATAGATCCTTGATATCGTGAAGTTTTTTTTTAACATTTAAAACATATTTCCAAGGGCTTTAAAAAACTAGTTGTGGTTGTTTTTTGTTTAGTTTTTTAGATCTAATCTGAGAAGTTAGTGAGTGATTCAGATTGAAGAAATGTAGCAGGCATTGAACTCAAATGATATCCTGGTGAACTTTGCAGTTAAAATGCATTTTTGGAGTAAATGCGTTATTTTATGGAGGCGTATGAACACCAGGCTGAATACAACAGGAAGAGATGTAATCAAAGGCTTATGGGTAATTTAGTGGGTAAGTGAGAGTTAAGCCGTTTCATGTTGCTCCCCAATAATCTGTTTTTTCTTCTTCGTTCCCGTGATTCCCAGACAGTCTCTTCCGGCATGAGGGATTCCCCGTGCATCTGGATTGCATAAGGAGTTTCTAGAAATAGGCAAGATTCCACATGCACTGTGCAGAAAAGTCAAATTTCGATATTCCTCAGTGGAAATTATCCTGTGTTAGAAATCAGCCAGATGTTTTGACCGACATTTCAGGCTGCAATGCGTGATGGGTACAGATGTGCGGTGTGAAAATGGAATTTCCCAAAGTGTTTGACTTCTCTTTAAAAAATATATTGACCACACTTAAATAGACTACAAGCAAATAGATCCCTCAATTAAGTAGTAAATTTCCATAATAAGACGTTGTTTAATTATTGGGTTGCTTATTGGTGGAGCTGAAAAGGAGGATATTAAGTTTTTGTAGCCTGCTGTTTGTGTCATTGTGCACTAGGCAGGTTAATCCTCCCATACTGTGACTCTCCATCTAATATCAAATTCAAACATGGACAGCATGACATGTCATATGGATAAAAGCACAACAGATGTGTGTGGTAAATAAATAAGTCAATTTACCCCAGCACTGTTGAATTTTCACTGTTAAATTGGTCAGAAAGTGTAGACAGTAGCTCTGGCTATAATTCTAATGATGGGTGTATATTAATCCGCTTGTTCTAAAACGTTATTGTTTCTATAGTAACAGCTCATTCACAGGGACATGTAAGGAGGACGATTCTACATAATCAAGGCTAATAAATAGAAGGAGTTTGGTGTCAGATTTTTAATGGTCTTAATTCAACAGAGGGGGGGAGAGAGAGAGAGAGAGAGAGAGAGAGAGAGAGAGAAACAAACGAACGAACGGCTGTTGAGGGAACGTCTGTTTTAGCTGCCAAAACGTAGCAGTGATAACAGGAACTATCATGTTTCAAGGAAGTTCAATAACATTAAATGTAAATGGCTAGGAAACATGATGTGTGGTTTGTTAATTGGGGAGCAAAGCACCAAAGGTGCATAGATTCCTTATTGTTATTCTATGTTTTCTTCCTCTTCTTTTTCTTCTTGTCCTCGCTAGGGTGTCTATGGCAGCCCATAGAACCGTGTGGTGAAAAGTTGTGAAATTGGGCACACTGATTGGGGAGCTTCTAAGGAGCATTCTGACCAAGAATGGGCCAAGTGCTGTCAACGTTCTGCCGCCACCATTGGGTCAAATATGGGCCTAATTTGGAAGTACATTTATGGTCATAACATTTGAACTGGGTGGAAAAAGGCTTTTAAATTTTGGACACAATGTTAGATTTTGTTTGATTTTTGATTTTAGAGTAGTTTTTTCACTACTCCTCCTACACATTTTGTCCAATCATCGCCAAATTTGGCAGACATCATCACCACAATAAGCCTCACAAAAAATATCAAAAGAATTTCGAGTAGTCCAAATGGTTCGTCTGGAATGGGCCAACGAATCTGATGCTGACAAGCAGGAATTGAGGTTGCATCTCAGCTACAACTTTGCACACTGTCACAAAAAAACAACAACTAGGTAGTCACCTTCAGGACCATGACCTGAGGCTGTGCAACCAGTTTCATGACCGTGCCACCTACTGGTCAAAATGTACAATAACATGTTATAAATGCTTACATTTAACTGACATTTTTGCTACTCCTCCCAGTTCTGTCCAATCGTCACCAAATTTGGCTCACAGCATCTTGAGACCTGTCTGAACAAAATCTGGCAAAGGAACTGCTTTTGGTAATTTAGTGGGTAGTGAGAGTTGAGCCGTTTCATGTTGCTCCCCAATAATCTGTTTTTTCTTCTTCTTTCCCGTGATTCCGAGACAGTCTCTTCCGGCATGAGGGATGCCCTGTGTGTCTGGATTGCATAAGGAGTGTCTAGAAATAGCCAAGATTCCACATGTGCTGTGCAGAATCAAGTTTCAATATTCCTCAGTGGAAATTATCCTGTTAGAAATCAGTCAGATGTTTTGACCAACATTTCAGGCTGCAATGTGTGATGGGTACAGATGTGCGGTGTGAAAATGGAACTTCCCAAAGTCTTTGAATTATATTTTTAAAAAAAAACAAAAAAAAACAAAACCATGACACACAAATGTGTGAAAATACAAATAATTTTTGAATCCCTTTGCCTGTAGTTATGGCTCTGCTTTCCTGTGATTGCTTATTCAACAATTGTAGCGTGTCTATGAATGTGTGGCTCACAGAGTATAGGTGCTTGGCCCCGGAAAGTGCTGCTTGCAGCTGTAATAAATTAAAAATTGTAATTGTTGACAAATGTTTGAGAGGAATAAAACACTTTGATATGTGCTGCTGTAGAAAACATTGGGGCGTATATCAGGAGGCATGGAAAGCTATAAAGTGTTTTTTAATGATAAGGGGAAAAGTTCTTAATTTGTGTAATGTGATGAGTACATTTCATTAGATGAATACAGAAATTCTTCCAGATTTGTCAATTTTGCAGTGTGCACATCAGTAACCAGAAAAGCATTGATTCAGCAGGGTTACTACTCGGTCAGATGATTTTATGAGAAGTGGTGCAGATTTCAGTATTGCTAACTTGAGTTCTATAACATAACATGTCCAACATGACTGACCTGCTTTTTCAGGTTTGGTCTTCTGTAAAATGTGTGTGTGTGTGTGTGTGTGTGTGTGTGTGTGTGTGTGTGTGTATGAATGAATGATTAGGGCTGCAACTAACGATTATTTTCATAATCGATTAGTTGGCCCTTTATTTATTTATTTATTTATTTATTTATTTATTCATTCTCGATTGATCGACTAATTGGATAGGGCGGGGCAAACTTTTTATTTTAAATAAAATCCACAAACAGTGTTACAAATGTAAACTTCAGATTAAAACTTTACACAACTGTTTGTACAAAACAGAAAAGAACCCAATACACACACACACCAGAATATATATTATTAATTTAGGACTGTAGTTTAATTAGGTGCTTTTTGTGCATCCATAAAAAATAATGAATAAATACTTACACAATATAAACTAAAATAAATTTTATAGTATTTATGCATTATTTTTTATGGATGCACAAAAAGCACCGAATTAAACTACAGTCCTCAGTTAATAATAAAAACTCCCTTTCACTGCACCTTGTGGTTTTTGTTACTCGCTGCCTTTAGACATTATTTTACTTGTTTACTTTTGATCATAATGTTTTAATTAGACATTACAGATCTTACTCATGCTCATATTGTGCGTCTACACAGCGCGTGATCAGCAACGCGGGCTCGTTACTAACACATCACTTCCGTTATAATAAACAACAGAATTTACACTGCAAGTGCGCAAATACAGCATATAATGACAAAAAACTTAAATTAAACTAAACCTTTTAAGCAGCTTGCACCAGTTTCCCCTGCCACACAGTGGAGCATTTTGGATATAAACATAACTTTGTGCTCGTACAGCACTGTTTGATCTCCGCGGTGTTTAATATAAAATGCTCCTCTGCCTTAGAGGACTTGGAGGTTACACACTTTCTTCCTCAGTCACGTAACGATTTCGCCTCTGTCTGATGGTGACTGAGGTCATGTTGGGAATAAAAGGTAACATTGACAAACAATAAACTGAATAAAGTCATGGTCGGTAACTCTGGGTATCTGCTAATGCTAGCGTGCGTATGACGTCATGCGCTGTCGACTAGGAAGCGGCTTATACTTCCAGTTAGTAAAAAAAAAGCTAGTGTTATTTGAGATGATATTACCTTTCTAAAATCCACACACTAGATGGAAGAGTACACAGTGCATAGTGTAAGCGTATTTACTCTCTGAGGCGTGTTTTCGGAACAGAAGTAATGTGATGAGTAAATCTCCCCCGTGCCGGGTGCAGACCGACTAATCAATAATGAGATTCATTGACAACGATTTTCATATTCGATTATTATAGATTTTATCGATTAGTTGTTGCAGCTCTACATATGGCCAATGTTAATTTAG
>JANDJT010000131.1:3209014-3222847 GCA_024331685.1 Stegophilus panzeri | reverse complement strand
ATATATAAAAATATATAATTAGTGTACCTTTGCATGTGTGGTCAGTTTAGACAGAGTAGTGGACCAAAATAATCAGGCAGCGACTGTTTTTTGCTATACACTGAAGACATTTGGATTTGAGCTCAAAAGATGAATGAGATTTGCATCAAGATGTGTTAAACAACTTTGAACATGGCACCTTTTGTTTAAACCCACCCATTTTTCACGTGATCAAAAATATTGGAACTTGCGACTACCAGGTGTTTCTTGGTGTGCCCTGTTAGATTGATTGTTTAAACAGTTAATAGCTCTGAATGTCTACTCTTGGTTTGCAGTGGTGGAACTAGAGTTTTATACATGGGGTGGCCAAGGCTACTTCAGGAGGTCCATAGACCATGATGGAAAATTAGTGTGTAATCATAACCTGACATCTAAGGAGCATGAATGAATCATATGATTACTGATTAGAGGTAGAAGTGATAATTCACTTAACCCAGAGTTCTTCACTGTGGCAGATAGTGTGGGCCAAAAGAGTTAATTCACTAGAATTCTTTAACATATAGTCAGTGTCTCTACCTTGGAACTGCAGCTCAGTATTTCTCTCTCTCTCTCTCTTTTACACACACACACACACACACACAGACTTTACTGTACTCACATACTCAGTCACTACCTAAACTGTCCAACAACATTAAGGCTACATCCAAAACACACTGTATACTAGTGTGCTAAATAGTATGTGAAAATTGTATGCTGCTATTCTGATGTAGTATGTAGTTACTGACATTGCATGGTTATGTGGCTAAGGCTAATAGCACCTCAGCTAACAAGAAGTTTGGCGACGGTAGAAATATCAACAAAAAAAATCTACGGGAAGTATTTTAACTCCAACTACCAAAATACTACTGAAATATCTGTGCATATTTACCGCAAACTCACTGGGTAATCATTCAGATAGCTCCGATCTCTCTCATCTGATTAACTGTCTGATAATGGAGCCAAAGGTCTAATGTTAACTTGCACAGTGACTCAACGTTTGTAGTAGTTGCTCAGGAAACCTAAACCTGATGCTAAACCTTAAAACTTACTTCAAATATTTTGGTTTTGCTAATTGCAAAAAGAGCTTGTGGAGCTGTGGAACTATTCTCTCTTTTTCTTCTGTATGTTCTTCTTCTTCTGTATCTCAACCAACATTAATATTCTCTCTACCACCACCACCACCAAACGTAGAAATAAACGCTTCTTTCAACAAGAGGTGAATTAAGATGTCTGGGGTGTCCTGGGCCACCCCGGACACTCCTCTGGCTCCGCCAGTATTGGTGTGAGGCCTGGGTTTCCCCTGTGAAGACTGCATTTGTTCTTAAAAGGGATAAACCTACAAGAAGACCAGATAGTGTCTATTTAAGAAAAGCAAGCCATTTTGAATCTGAGAAAAGACAGAAAATTTATCAGAGCCATTGCACAAGCATTGGGCATAGCCAATACAAAAATCTGGAATATCCTGAAAAAGAAAGAAACCACTGGTGTACACATGGTGGAGGTAGTGTTATGGCTTGGGCTTGCATAGCTGCTTCTGTAACAGAGTATTGGTATTTCTGACCAGTGAATGACATCATCAGCCTTTTTTTCCCCCCTTCTTTTTGTTTGTTTTGGTTTGTTTGGTTAATTATGTACAGTGTGAGCCTAAGCCAAACCTAAGAGCAAATGAATTTCGCGCCGATTCAGACTTGGCAAACAGATTTATATGTGTGAAAGAACTCTCTTAGTATTGTTTCTATTTATGTTGCTTTTAGAGCTGCAACAAGTAATTGATAAAATCGATAATAATCGATTATGAAAATCGTTGTCAACAAATCGGATTATTGATTAGTTGGTCTGCGCACGGCACGGGGTACATTTACTCATTGCGTTACTTTTGTTCCGAAAACACGCATCAGAGAGTACAGACCAAAGTGTCCTAAATGACATACTGTACACTTACACTATGTACTATGTACTCTTCCATCTAGTGTATGAATTTTAGAAGGGTGGTATCGTCTCAAATGGAGCGCTAGCAGTTTTTTAACCGGAAGTATAAGCCGTTTCCCAGTCGATGGCACATGACGTCAAACGCACGTAATGCAACGCTGCTAGATTTAGCGGATCACCCAGAGTCGATGACAATATATTTCCTCAGTTGCCTGTTCTGTCAACATTACCTTTTATGCCCTACATGACCTCAAGAGGCGTAATCCACAAGTGACAGCGGAAAAAAGTGCGCAGGGAAGCATTTTATATTAAACGCCATGAAGAAAACTTGCAAAGTTTGCAAAACAGCGCTTATGTAGCACTAAAGCACAGCAGTGATGCACAAGCACAAACTTATGTTTATATCCAAAATGCTCCACTGTGTGCAAGGGGTTGGGGAAACTGGTGCCAGTTGCTTAAGATGTTCAGTTTAAATAAAATTTATTGTCATTATATGGTGTATTTTGCACGCTTGCGGTGTAAATTCTGTCGTTCATTATAACAGGAGCGATCTATTTGTAACGAGGCACCATTGCTCCTCGCTCGCAGTATAGATGCGGTGCTAAACAGTGTAGGCGATTAACAGGGCAGGAAAAGACAAGGCGTACTTATACTGCTTTTATTTTAGTAACAGTAGTTTGCTAAACTCCTGGCCATTCATCTGATTTATCTGTGCTGGAAACTGAAACAATGGTTGTATCTTTCTCTTCCATTTTTCTTTAGTTGGTTGAATCATGGTTTAAGGGAACCAGACACAAGTGGGAACAGGAAGTTGGGAGAGTATAGACTGCTGATACCAGACAAGCCGTGTCAGGCTGGTACAGGGAATTTACTGAGCCTGATCAGTTGGAAAGTTACCTTGTTTCATAAAAATGAGGAAACCTGAATTCATTTTGTTGCTTGCTAACACAAATGTAGCTTTGAAATATACACTTACTGGCTACTTTATTAGAAACACCTGATAACATTTGATTATTCGTGCAGTTATCCAATCAGCCAATCATGTGGCAGCAGAGCAAAGCATAAAACCATGCAGATACAGGTCAATAGCTTCAGTTAATGTTCACATGAAACATTAGAACAGAAAAAAGTGATCTCAGTGACTCAGTGATCATGACATAGTTATTGTATTTGAGTATTTGAGTGGAACATGATGTGGTCTTCTGCTCTTGTAGCCCATCCACCTCAAGGTTTGACGTGTGTTCTGTTTCTGCTCACCGCTGTGGTAAAGAGTGCTTATTTGAGTTAACATAGACTTCCTGTAAGCTTGAAACAGTCAGGCTACATATGAACTTTAACTGGTTTTATAACTGGTTTTATGCTTTGTGCTGCTGCCATATTATTGGCTGATTGGATAATTGCATGAATTGCATGAGCAGATGTTCCTATTAAAATGGCTGGTGAGTGTATAATAGGTCATTTCAATGCTGGTGTCACACTGGTTGGTTATTATTCATAATACAGAACTCTGTACTATCACAATAATGGTGTACATTACATTTTTTACTCAGCAAGCTATATTGAAGTTTGGGTTTATACTACATTTTTGGCAAGAATGCAGCCCAGCAGCATAGTCTGTAGGCAAAAGACTAAACAAAAACCTGTCAATTATTTTGGTGCAAGTACCACACAACAGCCAAAATCTGAATTTACAGCAAAAAAATGGCTTACTACTTTGCTTTTTTGATGAACGATGGCAGACAAAAAATAGTCTCATATATGACCTTTAGGCTTTGCTCATTGGCCTCCTCCCAGAAAAGGAAAAGTCCATTAGGTTAGACAAACACATACTATGTTTAGCTTGGTCCTTTTGAACTTTAAGAACAGCTTACCCATTATCCATTGAATGGAGAAAGTATTGATACTGAAAACAAACTGATGTTTGTGGAACAGTAAATCAGCCATTTACTTGGGGATTTAAAGTTCATTAATGACATAAAGCAAATACCACTTATGAATAGATGCCATAAAACATCTACAACC
The DNA here is from genome assembly GCA_024331685.1 of Stegophilus panzeri. Taxonomy (NCBI): domain Eukaryota; kingdom Metazoa; phylum Chordata; class Actinopteri; order Siluriformes; family Trichomycteridae; genus Stegophilus; species Stegophilus panzeri. The sequence continues at coordinate 3,218,878 of JANDJT010000131.1, read as the reverse complement.
AATGTAGTGTGCGTACAACCAATTATCAGCCTGTTATGTATAAAATTATGGCTCAGATTTCAGTCCCTCCAGGATTTTGTGATTGTAGAAATTAACGCAAAATCAAGCAAATTTTGCAATATTCAGAGGAGTTTGCAAATCTTTCTAAATTACCACAGATTTTCCACAGATTTGGGCCAAGATGCGTCATTTGATGTCATCACAACGCACATTCAGTCTTCGAGTCACATGAGTACAGCTAATGGGTCTCATTTACCAACAAACATCATTGCGAAATTTCAATTTCTCCAATTCAAGTAGTTTTCCACACAAAGAAAGCCACAGCAAAGTTGAGCATTTTTGGCCACAACAATCACGAAACAAACTCCACGAAATCCTGTATGGACTGAGATTTCAGGGTTTAGGGAATGTTCTTAAGAATAAGCTTAATGTGTCAGGAGGATAGAATACAATTAGAGTCTAGGGTTTTTGTTGGGTTTTTTTTGTTTGTTTTTTTTAAATAAAGGTTTTTTTGTTGGTGGTGACCACCAAATGCATATTTAGTCAGAATCGATCTCTTCCTAAGTGAACTACAGTGTAAATATGTATCACTTTACACGAGAGAGAGAGAAAATAAAGGTAGTTTCATCCAGACTCCTTAGATCCACTCTTAGCCACGAGTACTCAAGTAGAGGGCGTTTAAATCAATGGCTGTCTGCCTAAAATTTCTGAAGGCCAACATGGTGGTTAATTAAGAGGTAATTACAAATCTCAAAATAACACTGAGATTTACAGACCTCCCTATCTACTTCTGGAGACGTGGTGCATAGATAAACAATAAGATAATAAGATGAACCTTAACAGAAATGGGCTCTATTAAAGTTTCCCTATCAGAAAAAAGAACAAAACTGTCTGTCTGAAAGACAATCAGAAGAGTTTTGAAGCTTGTTTTCTAGACAGAGGAGTCCAAAACTAACACCATTTTGACATGACAAGAGGCCCCATGCTTGGTGAAGAGCCAGCCTGTCCTATCACCAAAAAACATATCCTTTCTGTCAGGCATGGTGGAGGAGCCCTCATCAAATTTGAGCATCTAGATGGAAATAAATTCATGACCACATAGATGGATAAAAGGTCGTGCCATTTTAAAGTTAGATATTATTGCGAAGCCATTGTACACACCAAAAAAATTAGTTGATAAATAAAACTTACTGACTGGACACACACTATTCCTGTATCTTTGACCTTGATTAAATTCGTCCAATATGGTCATTGAGTTCTTAAGAAGAGTGTTAGGATAACTCAAGTTTGGAATAATCAGGGCATTTCATCATGACAGTGATCCTAAACCTTCAAATAAGTTCACTAAAGAAGAGATTCTAGCACAATGCCAGAAACTGATCATGGGTCAGTTATTGCTGCTAAGGAAGGTGCCACAAGTTATTGCCTGTAATAATTTTGAGTTCGTATACACCAAGGATAATTTGTGATTTGGGGCAGTGGTAGCTCAGTGGTTAAGACGTTAGACTACTGATCAGAAGGTTGTAAGTTCAAATACCAGCACTGCCAAGCTTCCACTGCTGGGCCCTTGAGCAAGGCCCTTAACCCTCAAATGCTGTATAAATGAGATAAATGTAAGTCACTCTGGATAAGGGCGTCTACCAAATGCCATAAATATAAATGATTTGTTAAGAGGCACAGTCTACTAATTGAGCACAAAATACTTTTTTTTGGTGTGTGTGGGAATTCCATTCATCCTCCCATTTTCTGTACCACTTATCCTATAGTCCTAGAGCCTATCTCGGGGGACATTCTGGACGGGGTGCCAACCTATCGCAGGGCATAATCGCACACACACTCGCACACCCATTCATCATGAGATGCCAATCAGCCTATAACGCATGTCTTTGGACTGGGGGAGGAAACCAGAGTACCCGGAGAAACCCCCAAAGCACAGGGAGAACATGCAAACGCCATTCACACAGGGCGGAGATGGGAATTGAACCCCCAACCCTGGAGGTGCGAGGCAAATGTGCTAAACACGTGGGGAATTCATTAAGCAAATTTATTATATCCTTTACAGTTTGGACACACTAGATATCATTTCCTAGTCTTAAAGATATGTTGATAAAGGCTCATTGCTGGAATGTAATTACTGATGTTAAATCAAATTGTCTTATATAAAATGAAACACCTCAAACAAGTAGTTACGGGAAGCAACAAAGAGCTCGGCCTATTTGAGAACTTATAGGAACTCCTCCTGAATGAAGCTTCTCGTGAAGCTTTTTGACGCGATGCCAAGAGTTCCCAAAGCGTAAACAGGAATACTGTTAAGAATTTAAAATATTAACTACTTTCCTTGGTCGCTGCATAATTGCGTGTGTGTTATTTCATGGTGTTGAAGTCTTTATTATTATTTTAAAGTGATTTAAAGTACACTTTTGTAGTGATGTAAAAAGTAATAATAATGGGTTCACAAACTTTCAAGCACCACTGTAAAAAAAAAAAAATTTAAGCACATATCTTGTTACAATATAGATGCACCCGTTGAGTTTGGCTTCCTGTACTGATGAGATCAAGAGCAGGAAGACCTGTCTCTGCTGCCATGGAGACAAACAGGAAGTGGTAGTATGAAACTTGGCGTGTGAGATGTGTGTAGCGAGATAAATGCTGAGTTTGCACTACGTTGCTGAAATGAAGTGGAGCACAGCTGCAGGTCAATAAACTAGAGATAGAGAATTTTCCTATCAATACCGATATGCCTGTTTTCACTGACTAATTTGAATCGGTGACTCTTTACGCACTTCCACTTCACAAAATCTCCAATGACACAGTTTCAGAACAACTTTTGGTTAAGTTTCTTTTTTTTTCCCTCAAAAGTTCAGCATCTGTGTGTTTTCTCACCCATGGGTTAACTTGATGCCCTGTCATTTATTTATTTATTTATTTATTTATTTATTATCCATTAAAAGATGACATTATTTTTGGTGCATTTTACATCTTGAAGTAAATTCTTACTTGACGACAGCTCTACTTGTTGTCACATACTGCGGTTAATGTGCCCGGCTCCCATAATGCTTCTTTTGATAATGAATTAAACTTGATTGTCTGCGTTGCTATGTAGGTTGTCTGATCAGACTTTCATGACTAGTTGGCGGGGCACTCTTTACCCAAGCAGATGATTTTACATCAAGCAGTGCGTTTTCCCGATTAATTTAAAGGCCATTGTCGTAATACATAATGATCGATCACCACTTTGCCGACGCTGTGTCGTCCCACATCTTTTGGCGGCTGTGCCCTATTTAAAAAAAAATTAAAATTTTAATGCCAGCCCACTGTACTTCGACCAACAGAGAGCACAAGTCACTTCATGTTGTCATTTTCTGATTTTATACAGTGTGCACAATAATTGAAGTATCTAATTATGTATCTAAATAAATAATAGTCTAATAATGATGTACAGCCTTAATTGTATTGCAGCTAGACAAAATAACAAAAGTAGGCTGTGTCATTTATTACGTATTCATGAGCCAAAGCTGCTGAACACAAGCTCAGCTGAAGTGAAGAAAATCTCATTAAGAGCTTCACAACATGTCAAGGAAATGTCGGAGGTGATAGAGCAAAACCGGGTCTAATTAGATTTTCGGAAAAGAGAAGCGTGACAGTGGTGTTGATGCCCCACAATGCATTAAGTTCACACAGGTCCTATTCTTAGTGGCTGCTTAGCATTGTGACCTATAAATAGACACTTCTTGGAAAACATTGGCCTGTTTTATGACTTATTGACCTAAATCTAGCCTTGTAGAGCCACCAAACTGTACACTAATGCTTTCCAGTGACACATTGCCTTACATAGCCATATGCAGGAATTAGTCATGGTCCTGAGTCCATTGTTATTGTAGACTTTTTAAAAGTAGTAACCTAGATTAGGCCACCAAGGTGCTGTTGACTTCTGAGCAGTAGAAATTGTGTGCATTGTGCCAGCATCCTGTCATGCCCCCTATCTCTGATTGACTATAGTATTGCCTGTGGTTCTGAGGGGAAAAGAGAAGTTGGCGATATATCAGGTGACATGAGATCAATAACCTGGTCGGTCGCTTGTTTGTATATGATACAAAATATGTAAAAAGGTAACATGCATGATGAGACACTATTTTGTCCATCTTAAAGCTGCAGACACCACATTTTCCGACAGACATTTTAAATCGTCCAACTTCATCAAGATTGCAGTGGTTGGAATCTATCGGTGAATCCCAATACTATAGTCAGTCATCCCAAGCCTACTGGACAGATGGACAGATGACTTCTGAGCTTTTTTCTTTTTTTTTTTCTTTTTTTTAGCAAGATTTGGAAAAAAACAAAACAAAAAAAACACGATTTAGTAAATGGCTGCAGTGTGAGACCTTAGCCACTTTAAAAAATAAACATTTTTAAATGACCCTTTACTTTTCCACTATGCAGACTAAGTAGACATATCTTCTGAGTCACAGAATTCTTCGCACCAGTACTGATTTTCTCTATCACAGTTACACACCATTTTATTACCTGGAGCACAGTGGGTTCATTGGGGATGACTTATTGCTTGACGTTGGTTTTAGTTCCACATGAGAACACTATTTATTTATTTATTTATTTATTTATTTATTTATTGATTGATTGATTGAGTAAAATGGCGCATTGTTTAAACGGAGACATCGCCTTCTGACTATGTGGAATCATCGCTCACACTGTCATTGTGCCCGTCACTTCACAGAAGTGAGAGAGCAAGAGAGAGCACGAGAAAGAGAGAGCGGGAAAGAGAGAAATTGATTTCAGGACTCCAGGCCTTGATTTGCAAATTGTCCTTTGATAAAGCCAGAGCTAACAGATAGAGGAATATTATGGCTCTGATAGCCATGAGCGGCTACAGGCTTTAACAGTGCTGCAGGTGTTGGAGGATAGAGGATCTAGCTCTTATGTTTATTTACCTTGATTTTCAATAGCAATGATCTACATGTTAGACTTTAAATAGATGACAAAATATGCACTACTGAAGCCACTGCTCCAGCAGCGCAGAATCCAGTGATCCCTGTAGTGTTGCATGGATTTAGTCTTTGTATAAAGCATTTTTGTTGGCTCTTTGGTGCACTAGCCAAAAATGGACAGATTTTACCTGTCCAAGGTCAAGTGGTAATATCTACAGTTTTGTACACCGCAATTTGTAAACCACTAAGGGGGGAAAGTGTGAAGGTGTTACCTGAAGGTTGTCAAATTATATTCCAATCTCACAGGTGTGAAAGAATGTGTGTTTTTCTTCAGTAGTATCATACTTGACCTCAACAAGAACAATGTAATTGAAGTGATTTCCTTGGTAAGTTTATCCTTCAAACTACACAGTATGGACAAAAGTGTGTGGACGTTTGACAATCACACCCATATGTGCTTTTTGAGTGTCCCAGATTCAGTTCTCCCTTTGTTGTTAAAATAACCTCCACTCCTCTGGGAAGGCTTTCCACTAGATTTTGGAGCTAGATTTGTGCTCATTCAGCCACAAGAGCATTAGTGAGGTCAGGCACTGATGTTCAGCATGAGGCCTGGGTTGCAGTCGGCGTTCCAGTTCATCCCAAAAGTGTATACGTGAGGTTGAGGTCAGGGCTCTGTGCAGGCCATTAGAGTTCTTCCACTCCAATTTTGGCAAACCATGTCAATGACTTCATTGAGTCGCTTTGTGCACAGGTGCATTGTCATGCCAGAACAGGTTTGGCCTTCTTAGTTCCAGTGAAGTGACATTATAATGCTACAGCATGCAGAGACGTCCTATAAAAGTGTGTGCTTCCAACTTTGTGGCCCACATATGGGTGTGATGCTCATGTGTCAACAGACCTCTGGCCATATAGTGTATGTATTAGCTTGCTAACTGGCTCACTTGCCACTTGGATAGATTTGTAACTTGCTATCAGAGTAAAGTAACAACATTCCCTCAGATGTTATATATAAGATAAATATTTATTTGCTTCTATTTGTCCTTTTTTTCTATTTTTGGTATGACCTGTGGAAAAAAATGGTTTTGTATATTAAAATCTAAATGTGGGGGGGGCATTGCTTCTTATGACATGACCTCAAGTAACACTTTGTTAGAAATATGCATGATCATTTCTCTGTGTAGAATGATTGAGTGTTTATCTGTTTCTGTTGTGTGTGGTTTTTTTGTTTGTTGCCTTTTTAGATAAATGAATTGAGTCACGTTCAAATCCCCATCATGCTGATGCCTGATGACTTCAAGGCCTATTCGAAGATCAAGGTGGACAACCACCTGTTTAACAAGTGAGTTAAATTGACTGCTTCTAATTTCAAAATGTACTCTGATTTAGGGAAGCATTTATTATTACATTACATACTCTTAATCTTTTTTTTTTTTTTTTTTTTTTTTTTTAAACTTTATAATTTTTCCTTTCAGGGAGAATATGCCAAGCCACTTTAAATTCAAGGAGTACTGCCCTCTCGTTTTCCGTAATTTGAGAGAAAGGTTCAGCATTGACGACCAGGACTTCCAGGTATGTTCATAACGTGATGAAGTTAGACATGGGGTCTGTGATGACAAGTCATCGTTATCAAGATGCACCTTTCTGAGTATACCATGGTTATTGTGAGTTATTCTGTAGTATCAGCCTCAGACTCTGAAGGTCAAGCCACATAGTGAGTATCTTTTGCACTCATTTCTGGCCAGAAGCATCAGAATATTGAACTTCTGTGCGCCAGTGTCCAGCCGAAACACGAACTTTTGAGCACCGGGGCACAATGAGCATTTTGGAGCTAGATATAGTCACTGCACTGGAAAAGGGTTCAGAGTTCTGTCATTACCAGTTATTAAAGTTTCCTTTTAAGCAGTTGGTAGTGAGCAAGTGAGATAAACAGGCTACAGGAAAAGGTCTTCAGTTACTCATCTGCCATGTTATGCAAATTTCCTTTTTCTGTGAAAGTTGGTGTATGACCATGTTTATTTTAGTTTATTAATTTATGAAATGAATTAAGTCTTGAGCTTTTCTTTTCCTTATAGAATATTCACCTATACTGCGTAAACAAAATAATTTTTATGATATTGCCCAGAGTTTAGGTCTGGACTTTATACAGTTAGAAAAGGGCAGGAAAAATGTCAGGTGTGAACAGCACAGAAGTTTAACCTTACAGTATTTTTACTAAACAGTATAAAGTAGATTTAAAGTCCTTGGTAAAGTCTGACTTGGCTGACATCTTGGTGACACTCCCCAGAAGTTATTTTCAGCCATAAGACAACGCCCTTATCCCCTTGAATGGGGAGAGACCCGAATACCAGAAATGGATCAACAAGATGATGTTTCGAAGACGGATTTGAAATGGCTGTAAAATTGTCTTTAGTCCTGATGACATGAAAAAAGCCATATTTTGTCAGGTTGCTCCAGCTGTTTCACCACCTGACAAAAAAAAAAATCTACATTACAAACTTATATCTACTCATGCATCAGTGGAAGAATCTAATACACCAGGCATTTTCGGTAACATCTTTGCCAGCATGCCGATTGGCTCTTTTTTAATTTAATTTTTTTTTTTTTTTTTTTTAATGTGGTGCGGGACTTCGGCCTGTGTAGTACAGCTGTCATATTGGGTGTTACACACTGCCCCATTCATATTGCAAGCAGTGGGCTGTTCATATCATCTGGGTAGATTCAGTCCTCCTTGAGGAAAAACCCATGATTAATGAGCTGTAATTTAGTCATTAACCCCTCAATCTGCTGTTGTAAAATGGACCATTTATTCCACGTAATGACGGCGTAATTTCAGGGCGATCCTTTTACGTCTCAGCCACCCACGTACATCCAGTGTGCTTAATATCGTTTCCTGTGTGTCTTTTACACCCACGTGAAAGAAAACATTGTTCTTATTGGTGAACAGTGCTAATCGCTGTGCTGTAGGCAAAGGGACGGTATTTTTATTTTTTTGTTTGTTTTTGTTTTTACTTCCACAAAGAACAAATCAAATATCCGGTAGTGTAGGTATTCTGTTCTTTGGCTACTTTAGAATGTGCTTCTTTATAAGGCTAAACTGGGGAGGAAAAAAAAAGGGAAAAAAAAAGACAGTTGCATAACCACCTCGGGTTGTTTCACATTCACTTCCACAACCGATCACATGCTGTCACTACATGCTGACCCACTGTTTATTTCTAAGAGAAAACATGGGGCTGATTTAAACCTTGTGTGGAATTTTGGTGCATTTCTCTGCTTTTTCTACTTTATTGTATCACACCTCCCTCAGCTCTTCGAGGATGTAATAATTAGCCAGTGAGCTGAATAAAGTGTGTTTTAAAATATTGAAATTTGCTGTGCGCTGTGTGCAAGCGTTAAAGTTGACTTTTGTCTCCCTGTGTTTTGTGTGTTTACGTGTAGAACTCTCTGACCCGCAGCGCACCTCTCGTTAGCGAGGCTCAGGGTCGTAGCGGTGCCCGCTTCCACACCTCCTATGACAAGAGATACGTCATTAAGACCATCAGCAGTGAGGACGTAGCCGAGATGCACAACATCCTTAAAAAATATCACCAGGTATAAGTGCACACACACAGGCACATGCAAATGGAACGTCTTCAACGCTGTATTACACATCTAAATATATATTAAAGGGTTTTATATTACTTTAACTGAGATGATTTTCATTATTGAGCATGTTTTTGTTGTTGAGCGTGCGCACACACACGCAGACACACACATTAGAAACCCACATTTAGAGCAGGCTGGGGAAAGATTTTATAAATCTACTGATGGTTCCTAAAGCCAAACTGGCCTGTGTGGGGGCGACAGATCTTTCAGCTCTGTGGCCTCCAGGCTCTGGAACTCATTTCCTCAATCACTCACTTTTCTTCTCTGTTCTCTTTCAAGAACCAACTAAAATAAAACCGTTTCACTTAACACAATCACTTCTCATGTTCCTAGCTCTCCTTGCTCCTTATTTCTCTTTTTACATGAACTATAAAATGACCTCGAGTATGAAAATGTGCTGTGTAAATAAAATGTATTGTTAAGGGTCGCATATGTGCTTTAATTATATCGATCATGCTTTTTTCATTAGTTGTGTGCTTTCTTTCTCATAGTTTATTGTGGAATGTCACGGTACCACACTGCTGCCTCAGTTTCTGGGCATGTACCGCATCACCGTAGACGGAGATGAAACCTATATGATTGTCACACGCAATGTCTTCAGCCACCGGCTGTCTGTCTATAAGAAGTACGACTTGAAGGTATGTGATGGGAGGTGAAGAGCGATGAATTTTGGTTGATAATTTGATGACTAAACTATGAACTGACGAGATCTTTTTCTTTCTAAGGGATCTACTGTTGCGAGGGAGGCCAGTGACAAGGAGAAGGTAATGATGAAGGTTAAAGCAGAATGCCGTTAATATCCAGTTCTTTGAAAAATGTAACATGCAGTCTTAATTATTCTTAATGGGATCTGACATTTTATATTAATTTGCAGTTTATTAGCAGTTTATATAATTTTAGTATGGTTATTAACTTTCCTTATCAATATTGTTATACTTTGGCGATGTGACCAGCAAAGATTTCAGTGATAAACAAATATTTTTTTTTTAAAGTAATAAAGTAGGAAGCTTCAAGAAAATTTTAAACGTCATCCGCTGCTGTATGTTTATGCATATGTAGTGCAGATCAGGTAGTGATTGAATACATAAAACTGCTGCATTACATTTACATTTATTCATTTAGCAGACGCTTTTATCCAAAGCGACTTACAGATGAGAAAATACAAGCAAATCGATATATCAAGCAGAGAACAATACAAGTAATGCTACCATACAAGATCTATTAATTGAGTTCCAGAAGAAGCAAAGTGCGCAGAGTAGAGGTGTAAGTGCAATTTATT
>JANDJT010000131.1:3190906-3206700 GCA_024331685.1 Stegophilus panzeri | reverse complement strand
TGTGTCTTGGGGTCAGAAAGTCTCCAAAACTACAATCCAAAGTCACCTACATCACCACAAGTTATTTGGAAGGGTTTCAATAAAAAACCTCTAGTCTCATCCAAAAACAAACTCAAGTGTCTTCAGTTTGCCAGACACTACTGGAACTCCAAATGGGATCGGGTTCTATGGTCAGATGAAACCAAAATAGAGCTTTTTGGCAATAAACACCAAGGTGGTTTTGGTGCACACAGAGAGGTAGCCATATGGAACAGTACCTCATGCCCATGGGTAAATATGGTGGTGGCTCTTTAATGTCTTGGGGCTGTTTTTCTGCCAGAGGACCTGGACATTTTGATAGGATACATGGCATCATGGACTCCATCAACTATCAACAGATATTAAATGCAAACCTGACTGCCTCTGCCAGTAAGCTTAAAATGGGCCGTGGTTGGATGTTCCAGCAGGACAATGATCCAAAACATCAAAATCAACACATAAATGGTTTACTGACCACAAAATCAAGGTCCTGCCATGGCCATCCTACTGACTTGAAACACATAGAAAATCTGTGGGGTGAACTGAAGAGGAGAGTCCACCAGTGTGGACCTCGAAATTTGAAAGATCTGGAGAGATTCTGTATGGAGGAATGGCCTCAGATCCTTTGCCATATATTCTCCAACATCATCAGGCACTATATGAGAAGATTCAGAGCTGTTATCTTGGCAAAGGGAGGTAGCACAAAGTATTGACTAAAAGGGTGCAAATAATTGTTGCACACCTATATTTAACAAAGATTTTTTTGGGGGATAAACTTGTGTTGTGATTGTAGTTGTTTGATATACATGAGAGTGGAGTATTTTTGTGAAGTTTTTGAAAAAAGATCAAAAGGTTCAACAGTAAAGACAATTTTTCACAGCCTTCTTTGCTCATATTTACCAAGGGTACCAATATTAGTGGAGGGCACTGTATATTGCCCACATGGGAGGAGGATGGTTAGAGAGGCAAAAATTTAGCACAGTTGGAGATTAGCAGAAGATTGTAGCATTTTGAAATCATTAAGTTTCCAAATCTACAATTAGATGCCACCTCCACCATTAGGTTATATGGAAAAGAACCTAATCCCCTCTGTTAAGCATTGTGGATGATCTGTTATGTTGGGCTGTTTTTTGACCCAAAGACCTTGGGACCTGAATTGTTGTTTGATGTTCTAGCAGGACAGTGATCCAAAACCTCCATATCCATGCAAAAATGGTTCAGTGAGCACAGAATCAAGTTTTCAACATTCTAGTCCCTGAACTAAACCCCATTAAGATGAAGCAGAAAGGCCATGAGAGAGCATTGTAGGACAAGACTGCACAGGAGTACTAAATGCAAGGGCGTCAATAATTACAATGCGTGCCACTAGCATGTGTTTTCCTGTTTAATTTATTACAGTTTTAATTCATTACATCACTGCAATTCCTAAAAACCAGCGTGACATTCTAAGACAAACTTTTGGTTAAAATAAATGCTGGTAAACCTATTGTGTTAGTTATTGCCAAACTGATTTCACCGTAAATTAAATCACCTGTTCAGCGCAGTGGGGTCTTTCTTTGGGCTCAAGGACATTCAGCTGTAAAGGCACTTTATTTTGGAATAAATATACAATAAGCTCTGATATTCCTTCCGTATTTTAATGTTCATAGAAAATATGTGCAGATGATTTTCCGTTGTTGTTTTTGTGGCACAGATATTTACTAGTTGGCTGTTTCTGCCATTTCACACTTACATGCACTGCCACTCTCATACAGATTACATTTAAAATGTGAATTGTAAGGACTACTATTTTTAAATTAAACTCGTCTCATTTAGCAGCAGTCATTATCACAAAGCAGCTTTACGGAGCACTAATGAGCGAGCCATATGCGACAAGGAGAAAACTTTAGCAGAAAAGAGACTCAAAACGGATTACCGCAAGAGTAAAATTAGCTATTCAATCTATTACGCTCGCTTATTCATAGCCTTTTATTTATACAGTACCCTGCAGAATTATTGGTACCCTCATAAATATAAAGAAACATTAGTGAATAAAAAGAATTAATACATGTACACAGTTAATACAGGCACTTTATAGTATAGTGTTATTTGTACTTTTTTTTTTTTTTTTTTTTCTTTTTTTTTTTTTCTTCTTCTAAACCTTCTAAAACAAATACTGCTTTCACCCTTAAAATTAATAGTTTGTGATGCCTGCCTTGCAAATAATTACAGTCTATTCTTGTAAAGTCTTGGTCTACTTAGATTCTTAAGTTTGTACATTTGGGCTTCCTCTTCAAATCATATCGCAGATTTTCAGTAGGGTTCAAATTCAGAGACTGAGACGATGAGTCTGCTGATTTGTGCTGGTCTACAATAATTTGTCTGTTTTATGTTTTTGCCCATGATAATGGACGACAAAGGGATTTTACATGCTTGCAACCACAATTTATACCCCAGGAAAACAGAACATGGTAAAGACAACAATGTTTCTGGGAACTGGGAGCAAATTAAAAATAATGTTGTTTTTTTTCAATAATGGCAATATGCATTTGTTTAAAATTTTCCTAAGGGGATGTCTGTAATTTGTCAAATATCTTCTCTCAATATTAGCTCAAAGGTTAAGACATTGGACTACTGATTGGAAGGTCGTGAGTTCAAGTCCTTGCCACTGCTGGGCCCTTGAACAAGGCCCTTAACCCTCAACTGCCTGGTTGTATAAATGAGATAAATGTAAGTCGCTGTGAATAAGGGTGATTGCTAAATGCCATAAATGTAATGTCGAATGAGTTACAATTGAGCTGAGCAGATGAGAGTTAAAGGTCTTTCTCAAGGACCCAACAGTGGCAGCTTAGCAGCTCACTTCAACCTTTCATTCAGAAGCCCAGAGCCCTAATCACTGAGCCACCTTGGCGCTACAGGGAACTGTATCTTGTGTTTGATGGAATTGTCTATTTCTTTTGTTGGCATAGAAACCTTAGACAAAGTAGGTTACATTTAGTACTATAAAGGGTTCTTCAGGTTGCCCCTGTGTGGAACTCTTATAGGTTCAAAGTTCAAACTCATTCAGGAGTCTAGAACTAAAGAACTTTTTAGGAACCCAGTTAAATTCAAATTTATAGACCTGTACGCAGGTATATACATTTTGCACCATAATATTACCAGTGCTGTTATTGTTTACCCAGATGTACAGTAGATCAACAGTCAACACACATACAGCAGAAGAGTAACATAAAGGCACAGGCAATGTTAAATCTGCAAGAGTCCGTACAATAGACATTATATGGGTGTGTGTCAGCAGCAGAATGCCAACATGACAGTTAAAAGTGCAGATAACATGGAGTACAACAAAGCATACAGGTGTATAATAGTGGTCAGTGTCACCTCAAATCCACACACAGCATGGATTAACTACAACTAGCCTGGTTTTAACCAAGGTTACTAATGTGTTAGCTCGGCATAGCTGCATCAGCAACATCTGTTTCAGGTCATGTGCACGTTTTTCCATGTACACTTCTGATGAATGTGGTTGATGAACAAAGGTTGATTTGCACACGTGACTAGTTAACAGTCAATTAAACTTTTATACGTTTGTTTCTGAGAGTAAATATGTAAATGTTTTCCAGCAGTTAATATCACTGGGAGGATAGAAAATGTAGGCATGCGATTGAAGAAGGTAGCGCTCAGTTTTAAACCCAGCTCTCCGTTCCAGAAGTCAGCTTATTGTGCAATGCACAGGTTGCCGGTGGTCAGAGGTGACATAAGGAGACCAGACTTCTATTTTAATCCTGTTATTCTCCCACACACACTGCATCTAATCCCCTGTTGTATCCCTGGGCTCTCATAGGATTGTGCAAGGCCTTCACTGATGCCAAAATGGCTATTCAAGACAAACACACACCCTCACGTACAAAGTATGTACTCACACACACAAACTGATTGCTTCTCCAATATTTAGCACTTATCTATCCTTTTAATCATCATGTTCTCTCTTATATGCAAATAGCAGGCATTATACACTGATCACACAGCCAGTTTGATACAAATTAGGATTTTTGTCAGTGGTAATGATATTGTGGTGGAAAATGTGACGGATAAAATGAGCTGGTTTTACTAAATATACCAGTAGTTTAATAAATCAGGGCTTTACTCAAACAGCAGAACCATCAGTTATAAATGTAAGTAGTTATAATGTTAACTTTTTAAATCACGTCAGTAACATGATTTCACAGTTACTTCAGATAGGAGCAGATTTACAGTTCACTGACCAAGGGCCCAGAGTGGGGCAGCTGGCTGCTTTGCCCTTGTTAAGAGAAATTCAAATCCCATCAATGCCACAGCTGTCCAAGAGAGCTTAAACCCAACTTATAAATGAACTGTGATCTCTCACTCACTCACTCACACACACACACAATAATTTTCTGCAATGATTAGCGCCTTGTAGTGCCCATAGTGCATTTGGGTGTTTTTCAAAACAGCGTTATGAATGCTTTATCAGTGCCTTATGTTTAACCCAGAGGAAAGCATCCCTGTCAGTGTAGTAAAATTGTAATCTCCTTGGTTAAAAGGCATCATGTGTCTTACCTCGCTACCTTTGTGGTGTTAATAACTGCCAGAAGCAAATTTGGTCACAGACTCAGTCCGTTAGCACTCTGGTAGGCTACACGTAGAGGATTAGTTTGACGGCTCTCATTTCAGTTGCTTTCTTTTCTTTTCAGAGAAGCATCACTGTGTAAACTCCATGCACTTTATAGCAACATTGTGATTTTCTCATTGAGTGTTAAGGATGATTTTGATGCTTACACTGTTCTACCTGTTGCACTTTGTTTACTTTTGAATAATATACCATTCAGCTATTTTGTCACTGTAATTGACAACTAATTCATTTCGGTATATAAAAGGCAGATATTAAGTAATTATGCATTTAAAAATTCCAAAAGTGCTTTCTCTAATTTTGTATCATTCTGTGTTCAGGAAGTGAAACATCTACTTCTCAGTATATAAACTTCCCTTAAATGTTTGTGAATAAGGAAGTTCTGTAGCAGACCTGTCTTTCACGACTCCACAGCTCCCTCTAGGGAGGTACTGAGTAAAAGATATAGCATGTATTACACATACAGTGAATAAAGGGTTGGTTATATGGATGTTTAATGATAATAATGCTGTTTAATGCGTTTTAGGCTACAGAATAAATTTCTTGTTTCTAAGATCAGTGAAAGCAGGTGTTCTGATGTGGTTGCAGATGATATACTAGTATAAAAACAACACACATTAATTTATTAGCTAGAAGAGATTTACAAACTATGTCTTTGTGTCTGATCAAAAACCCATCGCAACTCCAGAGCACTGCCATGAACACAGACCATGTCCATCAAGTCCACACAGCACCTGTTAGTTTTTACAATCCATGCAACAGACAATGAAGAGCAGGTTAGGAAAATGATTGTGGAGTGATTTATGTGGATAACATTTTAAGAACATTATTTTCACTATAAAAAGGTGGTACTATGTGTGTTTTTTTTCTTCTGCTCCATGGTTTATTTAAAAGACGCCGTGAATTTTGTTTGATTTCAATTTGGTTAAAAAGAGTCAAAGTTTTGAAAATATTGTGATATTTTATCTGGCTCACTTACTCCTACAGTACCAGTGAAATGTTTGCACACATTAGATTGAATATATATTTTTAATGTCGTGAAGGTGTTTTGACAGAGGTTTGAAATGTATTTCTAGAACAGATGTAATTCATGAAGTTAATGCATGCATATAAATGTATTTTGAATCAAAATGTACACTTAATAATTACTTAAAGAAAGTAGCTTTTACTTTAAATTCATTTGTTTCCCCAAGCAGGTGGTTTTAATTTCGAATGCCCAATACGAGCTTGGCGTATTTGAAAATTTTAAGAAAAGCCTCTCGGGTGAAGCTTTGTCATGAAGCTGGTTGTGAAGAGTTTCCAAGAGTTTGCAAAGCTTCATTAGGAATACTGTTAAGTAGAATTGTTATTAGGAATAACCGCTTTGATTTGAACACTGTTTGGTCACTTCATAATGCCACGTGTTTCATTTTGTTAATGTCTTCATTACTATTAGAGTAGTGGGAAATTCTTTTCACTGAGCAGATGTGTCCAACCTTTTGACTGTTAGTGTATGTTTGCACATTGAATGTTCTGCTGTTTTTTGCTTTAAGGCGAAGGAGCTGCCTACATACAAGGATAATGACTTCATCAACGATGGACAGAAAATATACATTGATGAGGAAAATAAAAAGATATTTCTTGAGAAGCTCAGGAAGGATGTGGAGGTAAATGCAATATTTTTTTTTGTTTTGTTTAGGTTTTTTTTTTTTTTTTTTTTTTTAATATATATAAACACCCTCTACATGCACACTTTCAAAGCAGATTTAAATTTCTCCTAAACCATTTTTCAAATAGTCTTGACTTAATATATGATTTTTGATCATTAATCTTGGTGCGTGTAGTTCCTGGCACTGTTGAAGCTCATGGACTACAGTCTGTTGGTGGGGATCCATGATGTGGAGCGAGCAGAACAGGAGGAAGTGGAAAGTGAGGATAATGAAGGAGATGATGAAGGAGAGAGTGATGGAGGGATTGTTGGAACACCTCCAGACAGCCCCAGCAACACTCTGGACAGCACCAAACCCCTTTCACCGGGAGACTTTGACCCTACTATTGATGTCTACGCAATTAAAAGTCACGACAGTGAGTGGAGATGGTGACATTCTGTTATTGTGTTATGCAGTGACCCTAGTTATGTGCACTTTAATTAGTGCATTTAATATACCTACTAAAGCATGACTTTCAATAATGATCCCCAGCTCCAGACTGCATTTCTTCCACCCCTCCTTTTTACACACCGCTTTCATATTCTTGGTATTAATCAAGTCCTGATTATTCCTTTGCTGATAAACTGCATACATCAGATCATTTCAGGATTTAATTGCACTATGAAGACATGAACAAATTACAGTTGTATATGAATAAGTTACATTTAAGCTACTTGGACAAAAGGGTATATATTATTATTTTACACAACAGTTAGTTCCGGTCCACTACTTTGATTGGTAACCTCACTGTGAAGTTTCACTGTGTATCACTCCACTCATCTGTGTTTGCAACGTAAA
This sequence comes from Stegophilus panzeri, assembly GCA_024331685.1. Lineage (NCBI taxonomy): Eukaryota > Metazoa > Chordata > Actinopteri > Siluriformes > Trichomycteridae > Stegophilus > Stegophilus panzeri. The sequence continues at coordinate 3,199,566 of JANDJT010000131.1, read as the reverse complement.
ACTTCCACTTCCTAGTTCAAAACCGTTATGACAGTAGTGTTAGCGACATCATCAGCAGACATGGCAAACAATTACTTTTCAAGAACATAACTTTTGGCTTAAAATAGGAAAGCTTGTCAGATGAAGATAAAATGGAAATGGGGACACCAATTTTAAGGGAAGCAACTTTAACAGGAATATACAAATCAGTGTGAGCCAGCTAGAAACAGGGCAGGGGTAGCTCAGTGGTTAAGATGTTGGACTACTGCTTGGAAGGTCATGAGTTCAAATGCCACTGCTGGGCCCCTGAGCAAGGCCCTGTATAAATGAGTTAAATGTATGTCTCTCTGGATGAGAGCGTCTGCCAAATGCTGTAAATGTAGACAGCTAGCCAACATGCTAGAAAATGAGAGCGTGGCTTCTTCGGGAACATTTGGCCATATTGTGTCTGAAATGTCACATCGTCAATATTAATTTCTTGTTTATTGAACTTGTTGTAGATCTGTTACCTATGGCCGAATCACAGTCATGTTCAGTAAAACTGCACTCTTGCGATATTGCTTAACTCATTCAGCTAATTCATACTACTTAAGTATGCTTTATTTAAAAATTAAGGTTAACGTTAAGATAAAAAAACTTTTCATTAAATAACACTCTTCTACAATATCACACTTTTGCTGCAATATCAATTGATGGGAGAGTGTCAATGATTGCATAACAGCAGGTTCTCTGAAGTCGGTTTTTGTATAAAGTTAATCTATTTGGCACATATACTCCAAAAATTGGTCATTTACTGTAGCTGCGAGTTAGATGTACCTAATAGGTTGGGCACTGAGTATATATATTACGGATTAACATTGGCACTTTGACACACTTGGCAGCCTTTAACAGAGCAGCAGTGCATTTGTACAAAGAAATAAATGAATCATTGCAGACCTTGTCAAATAACAGGCCAACAATGTGATTAACTGACACAGTACAGGACGTGTATAGGAACTGACTCTCCTACCTTCCTCTTGACATATATTTAATACGGATTAAGTTCCTGAAATTTTAATTGGTTCTGGTATTTTGTTTATTTTTAAGACTCTCCTCGGAAGGAAGTCTACTTCATGGCTGTGATTGACATACTGCAACATTATGATGCCAAGAAGAAAGCTGCTCATGCAGCTAAAACAGTCAAGCATGGCGTGAGTACTTATTTTATTATTCACTATTGTGTTGGCCGTGTGTTCCATTGGTATGCAAGTAATATAGGAAACATAATGGGCACATTTCCACTGCATGAGCCCAGGAACTTTTTCAGGAGCACAGGAACTTTAGGCCTGTTTCCTCTGAAGAATCTAGGGCTAATTTTAATCTCGCTGCCATGATTCCAGGGGCATGTGAATCTGGCATGATTGACAATTGCATAGGTATTTTGAGTTCACCAATGTTAACTGACACCTTCTCCACATGGGGAAGTGGGGAAAGCGTTGGGGTTCATTAATATGAAATCAAATCCATCAGTGTATGTTTGACTTTAGTCAACTAACATTAGAACACAAGTACACCGATCAGCCATAACATTAAAACCACTGACGGATGATGTGAATAATCTTGATTATATCGTTACAATGGCACCTGTCAAGGAGTGGGATATATTAGGCAGCAAATGAACAGTCAGTTCATGTTGATGTGTTGGAAGAAGGAAAAATGGGCAAGCGTAAGGATCTGAGCGACTTTGAGAAGGGACAAATTGTGATGGCTAGCCGACTGGGTTGGAGCATCTCCAAAATGGCAGGTCTTGTGGGGTGTTCCCGGTCTGCGGTGGTTAGTACCTACCAAAAGTGGTCCAAAGAAGGACAATCAGCAAGAGGGTAATGGGCGCCCAAGGCTCATTGATGCATGTAGGGAGCGAAGGCTAGCCCGTCTGGTCTGATCCCGCAGAAGAGCTACTGTAACACAAATTGCTGATAAAGTTAATGCTGGCTATGATGGAAATGTATCAGATGCATCACAGCTAGCTGTGTATGGGGCTTTGTAGCTGCAGACAGGTCAGAATGCCCATGCTGACCCCTGTCCACTGCTGAAAGCACCTGCCATGAACACATGAGCATCAGAACTGGACCACGAAGTAATGGAAGAAGGTGACCTGGTCTGATGAATATTTCACATCATGTGGACGGCTGGGTGTGTGCTTGTCGCTTACCTTGGGAAGAGATGGCACCAGGATGCACTATGGGAAGAAGGCATGCCGGTAGAGGCAGTGTGATGCTCTGGGCAATGTTCTGCTGGGAAACCTTGGGTCCTGGTATTCATGTGGAAGTTACTTTGACACATACCACCTACCTAAACATTGTTGCAGACCAAGTACACCCCTTCATTCCAATGGTATTCCATAATGGCAGTGGCGTCTTTCAGCAGGATAATGCGTCCTGCCACACTGCAAAAATTGTTCAGGAATGGTTTGAGGAACACGACAGAGAGTTCAGGGTGTTGACTCTGCCTCCAAATTCCCCAGATCTCAATCTGATCGAGAATCTGTGTGGATGTACTGGACAAACAAGTCTGATCAATGGAGGCCCCACCTCACAACTTACAGGACTTAAAGGATCTGCTGCTAACGTCTTTATACTACACCACACCTTGAGAGGTCTTGTGGAGTCCATGCCTTGACATGTCAGAGCTTTTTTGGTGGCACAAGGAGGACCTACACAATAACACAATATTAGGCAGGTGGTTTTAATCTTATGGCTGATTGGGGTGTATCAGTTAACCATATTTATTAGGGATGCCAATGAACATTTTAAGCTGTAAATGGTCGAAATTTTGAAGTCTGAATTTTTGAATGAAACAAAAAACATGTCAAATCTAACACTTGGCAAAGCATTTTAAAATGCTGTTGGCTTTCCTGTAACTGTCACCACAGATGCATGGTCAAGCCCATCATAGTAGAAAATGGAGTTCATGTATATACAGTGTTGTTCAGTAAGCGCACAGTGCTTGGAGGGAAAATTCTCATCTGTTTAAAATGTAGACACATTGCTGTATGGAATACCTTGATGGAAACATCCCAGATATTGTTTATTGGGTGCTTGTTGTTGTATAAAGCTAATATTATTCTCCATTGGTTAGGAGATTAATATTAATATATTGGGAGTATAATCACTGTTACGTTTCCCCTCTGTCTAGGCTGGAGCAGAGATCTCGACCGTGAACCCGGAGCAGTACTCTAAGAGATTCTACGATTTCATTACCACCATTCTGCCCTAAACTGGAGCAAAACCCACAGGGGTGAAAGAGGGACGCTGATGGAGGGGTGCCCAAATGCACTCACCCACCCTTACAGCAGCTACAACCACCATTCGTTTACATTTTCATTTTTTATTTGTTCTTTGCTGTTTTGTGGGACCATAAGTGTGATGAAACAGTAACCAGTATAAATCTTTGTGGGAGCTATGGATTTTTTTTTTTTTTTTTTTTTTTTGCTTTCTGATGCATGTCCCTCATGGCATTTTTAATTCATATGTGTTATTTTGCCTTCCTTTTAATTGAAAGGGGGACAGGGAGAGAGAGAGAGAGAGAGAGAGAGAGTGCGCAAATGTGATGGTGTACGTGGCTCAGTGAATGGACATACACATGTAGAATGATGTCACTCAGAACGGAGGCTGAGAAGGAAAGGAGCTTTCAACTGCTGTAGAATTCACAACTTCAGACAAAAAGGAAATGTGAAATGTGTTCCATGCAGAATCAGTCACTCACCCCGATTCATCAAAAATGCCTATCCTTTTTCTTTTCATACACTTTACCAGAAAGTGCATTTCATCAGTCCTTCCCTGCTCATCTTCCCCATTTAAACCTAACGCTGCCCCTAATGTAAACCATACCCCTCTTCCACCCATGCTTCATTCTCGTCTGTCCTTGCTCATATACTTTTATTTCATCCAAATCTACCCGGTTCTTGTCTTTTATATGTGTTTCTATTTAAAAGCGGCAGCACTTGTAGGTGAACGTGCTTTCATTGCGTTAATCAACACACCGATGATTCTCACGTTAATTCTCTGAAATCATGGCTCTCCTCCTCTGAACAGACTGACTGCACAGAAAACGCTCCTGAGCTCCATTCACATTCACGAAGGAATGCACCTTCTGACTCTTGCATGTTCCTACAGTGTTTCACACAAGTGTGTGGTGGTATTTTATTTTTTATTTTTTTGTGTGTGTTTTTTTTTTTTAATGACCTATAGGAGGTTGAGATGATTTGTCTATAATTTTGCATCATGAAAAGGCGTTCTAATGAACTGAACAGAAGCAACAGCATTGGTGGCAATCACTTCAAGTCTGTAAAATCTGTTACAGGAATGATCTTTCATTTGCCATCAGCACCTTAAACTGTTGCACTTTTGTTTGTTTTTTTAAATGAGGATCTTTTTGGTCTGTTACATACTGCAACAATAGCACTATGAGGCACTATTGGATGCAGCCCGTGGATTTGTGTCGTCACAAGTACGCTTATTCTAGGCAGAAAACCCATAGTTTACCTCTTGCATCATGTAAACAAATTCACACTTATTGCTGTAATGTTAGCTACAGTGTTCATTGGGGGAGTTCAAGAAAAGGAGGATGGGGAGGTCCTGTGTGTAGAGTAGTGTAATTTCTTTTGCCAGTTTTGTAAACTTTACGTTTTAAATTGGCAGTTGAGTCAACAGTGTATTGTATGTTTTGCACATAATGAACCAGAAGTTTAAATAATCCCTTTGGTTCGGTAGAGTGGTATTTACAGGGGGAAAACGCCACACCTGTACAAAATGGTCTCATAAGTGATTCATAAGAATTCGGGTCGACTCTTAGGAAAGGTTATGAATGGTTCATGTTAGGCGTCATGTTTTCTTACTTCACTGATATGAATCCCTGCGAAATGGTTAGAATTTCTACGAAATTTTGCATGAAATTGCTATTGTTAGTATTGATCTGTTGAAACATGACACCACCACACCATCTAGAAAGTTCTGACTCTTTAGAATCAGCATTTTCTTGTGTGTTGGTTCAATTGATTGATTTTTTAATTTTATTTTATTGTTTTTAATTAAATGCACAGTTTTTATTTGCATCTTAATTTGTACACGGAATTGTTCGCATTTTAAGCAGCACATCCTTGAGTGAAGTGTTCTGATAAATGAAGAATGTTACTGTTTTGAATTGTGCAGTACTGTAAAAAGGTTTTTTTTTTTTTTTTTTTTTTTTTTTTTTTTTTTTTTAAATAATGCATGTTGCATTTGTTTGCCCTGTTCAGCCTGACGCCGTGTGTAACCGCCGCCCCTCCAAAAAAAAAAAAAAAAAACCAAACAAACAAAAAAATTATACACGCGCTTATTTCTTTTTTCTGATGGTCTTCAACCTGCTTTATACTGTTTCAGCAATGTATACACTGTGCAAGAGTCGTGCCTTTTTACTCCAAATTATTTAATTTTCTATTCTTAATCTCAGTTTTTGTTGTTTTTTCAAAGGTAAAAATTTTATTTTCTAATTCTCTAATTTACTTTTTTTGTTTGTTTGTTTTTGTTTTTGTTATTTGTTGTTTGGCTGTGTATGGAGAAGACTCTTTTGTGTGTTGAGAATAACACTTAAAACCATTAACACCTTTTTGAGTTCCAGCATTGAAAATGGCCCTGTGAAAGCTGAGTGGGACTTCTGTCATAATGTTTATTATTTTTTTTAATTTTTTTTTTTATCAATTTAACCTCAGTATTATCATTAATCCAGACTATTTTGCTATTTTTATCCGTTGTTTTATTACTTTTTTTTAAACTTTTTTTTTTTAAACCAATTTGCGCGATGGTTCTTTGTTTTTTTTTTCTTCTTTTTTTTTTTTTTTTTTTTCTTCAAATTTTGGGAACAGGAGAGAGGAAAACAGTGACTCTCCGTCCAGTCGTCGTGGTGTTCGCATTTGCAAAGAAGAGGAAAAAACCCCTTTGCTTGAATACTTGTGGTTTTGACACGCAGCAGCGCTCAACCGGAAACCCGCTTCATGTCGCGCCTTTGGTCTTCAGATTTGCCAAATCAGCATTCAGCCTCTCCGCACAGGTTCTTCACGTCATGTAGAAATCTTCACAGAAAATGATGGCAGTTGTATTGTGCTAATATCAGTTAATGTCTCTTCTTTTAGGCTGTATTAAACGCGGCGCAAAGTGTGTGTCCTGTTTTAACTCCGCAACTAGTTAATGGAGAGGGAGAGAACTCCCCCGCCCCCCGAGCATGGAGAAATAAGTGTTTGCTAAGTGATCAGTCGAGGATGGGAAGTGTTGGTGAGAGTGTTTTAAAAGTCTGGGAGGCGGGGGGGGTCATTCAGATTATGTTCAGATGTTAACCAATATAATACACTCCATTGCAGAAGCATCGCTCAAAACCATTAAAGCACTTTGCAAATCCTCGTGCCTGTGTGTTTTCTAATCCAGCCTAGTCCCTAAATGCACTTCCATCTTCAATTCAAGTATTTGTGCAACATTTTGCAACTGCTTATTAATTCAAATCAGAGATAAAGCTAGCACTCTGTATAGAGACTTTAAGTCTCTAAAATCAGTGCTCCTCAATTATGTAAATGAAATTATTTGTGAAGGTACGGTTTATTTACGTTTCCATGTGATGTGTGTACCCTTGATGGTGCCAACCCAATGCCAAGGAACAGTGCGTTTTAATGAGTGTGTGTGCTATAACATGTATATGATCTAAGATAAGGCTGAAGTGAAGGCAACATGGATGGATGGATGAGCAGAACCGTGCAATGGAATTAGAAACTAAACGCATTTGTGTTTCTATAATATTGCTTATTACCAAGTCAACCAACCAACGGTTAATATTAGGCTATAGTAGACTTGTGATTTTCTGTAGCTGCGTTCATTTCAGGATCTATCCATGATCCAGTATGAATTGGTGATTATGTAGCCTACTACCGTTAGCCTATAATATTTTACATAATATTTCTATATTGTCTGTCTCATGTTGTTGGGCCTAAGAAAATGTTAGAAAGCCGATGAAAAATTAATTGCCAATGGAATTAAAAGTGAAATTATGGGCTTTGGTTTGCAGAGTAGGCTACCGCATCACTGCGAAGTTTAGGGATTAAGGCCATGAATAAATAAATCTGTTTCTCCAGCTGTGAAAACCCTGAAATTAGCTTATAAATTCTACCAGAAGCGGCTTTTATATCCAAATGGCTTGAAATTGTGTACGTTTTTCGACATTAATAGACAGATTAGTGCGCCCCTCCATGGGAAATTAGTGGGGGTTTTTGTTTTGTTTTTTCAGACCACCTTGCATTGCAATTTCACTGATAACATTCTTTACTAAACAAATACTACCATTTTACCTCCCCTAAAATATAGTCTAAGCCCACGTAAATAAAACAGAAACAATTTAAATGTTCATTTCTACTTACACCTGTGCTACAGACCAAGGTGAATACATCTGGTCATGTGCTACAGACCAAGGTGAATACACCTTTGCCACGTGAAGCTCTTTTGTTATTGTAAAACTAGATATGAACTTTGGGGAAATATATACATATATAGTTTTTTTTTTGTTTTGTTTTGTTTGTTTTTTTTTAAACCAAAGTTACGGTGGTTTTTGCCCTACATCTTCGCTTTTTTAATTTGATTCTTGATTACATAATAAATAACAGATTAATGCAAATTCACCGATGATTTAAAAAAAATTTTATTAGACAAATCACCATGGTATCATCTTTCACATACATTTATGTGAAGCATAAACCCGTAAGAGCGATGCTCAGCAAGTAATGAGGCCCGTTTCTGCGGTGGGAACGGGAACGTGATTCATATCTCTTCCGTTCCACCTTAAATGCCTCAGCCCTGCCTCCTTGTAGGCGGAAGTTGCGCTATTTTCTTTCACCGATTGGGGGCGACAAATGAACACAAAATGTCCTCCTGGCGCCGCGCCACAATTAGCCGAGTCTCTTAAGGAGACCTGTCCGCAAATTGTCGCGTATACGTATCAAAATGCAACGATGTATAAAGGGGAATACAGAGTCTTAAAGGTCCAATAAGTGTTCCTGAACAAATGAAACCTGTTGGACATGTGTTTTAAGGCACAAGTTACGATTTGTGTCCATGCTTGCGCTATTCAGCGTAATGGCTACTCAGTTGGGTTTGGGAAATTGGAGCGTGTCACACCGTTAACCCCTTATTCATGTTATATATTTGAAAGTATAACACGTCCATCTGGGATAGCTTGGGTTTTTTAAAACTTTAGGCAAAAAAAAAATAGGCGTTTTGTATTAACAGCGTGTAGATGAACAGCTATCGAGCCTATTGTTTGTCCAACACAAGTCTGTTTCAGGCTTCTGCAGTGGAGGATGTGTTACTGTATGTATATGTATAAAATGCTAATAGGCATATGTGGGGTTTTTTTTTGGTCTGTTTGTTTTACTCAGAACCGGATCATTACTGTATCACTGAACCAATGTTTAATGAAATGAAAAACAAATGTCTTAATTTATGGAGAAGGAAATAAGGTTTCAAAGTCGAGGTCATACTGCATATAATTTCGGCATTAACTGCGATTATTACGTCATCTGTTTGAATACAGAGCTTAGAAATGTATTTGGGATATAGGCTTAGAGAAATAAAATTGAACCGCCACCAGTTCATGTATATCTACCTGGGTTTTTTTTCGTGCTATAT
>JANDJT010000131.1:3133223-3143306 GCA_024331685.1 Stegophilus panzeri | reverse complement strand
AAATATAATATATGGCTCCTATAATATATAATATTATGGCTCCTATAGTAAGGCTGCACAATGAATTCTATTTTATTTGAGATAATTGTTTTGGCTTCCTCAGTTTATTATAGTGATATTTATGATCTTATGTAATTGTTGACCGTTATATATCAGGTTATAGGTGTATTTAAAATGTTTATTGTATTTCTATTTAACATTTAAAAGCCCAAAATTCTATTCTTTTCCTTCAGAGATTTCTCCATAGGCAGGTGTGTGTGTATGATCTACACTGCTAAAGCCTGTTTTCTATGGATTTAATGTTCTATAAAACGATGAAGCGTACGAAAAACATTTTCTTGCCAAATTGCATGAATATTTGTTAGACTCATGCTTTAAGTTTTGAGAAATCTAATTATAATTTATCATACGAGAGACTGTAATTTATTAACATTACGTGAACCGGTGTGCAGACATGGTCTAACCCAATGGTCAGCATTTTGGTGGTTCTAGGCTTCACACACTTGTGTGAAAACAAGAAGCCCGTACTCCCGAACACACAAAACTGCGGTTTCTCCTGCTTATTTTCCTTTGTGACAATGGGAGGGGCGAGTGTGTGTTTATCTCCCCTCGGTTTTTATGATGGGGCGGTGTTGTAGGGGTCACAGCGGGGCTGCGAGTGCACTTCTAGTGCACTTCTCTTCTTCACGGCCTGGGTTCACGGCAAGGCCAGCGCTGAGACTGTAAACACGCCGCTGTGGACGCACAGCTGCTCGACCATGCCTCCTTCAGAGTCCGCTAAGCCGTTAAACGGCCATGAGGGAGACATCAGTTCACCCCCGGGCTCACGTTTTTAGCCATTTCTCGCCAGAGTGAGCTTTTTCACACCGTGTGGATTCGAGCGCACTGTTATTGTCACTACAACAGAGCTAAACAAGTTGACAAGAAAGCAGTTAGCAGCTGATTGGCATGTGGGCACTATGATGCTTGATAAAGCTCCATACCGAATTAGGTGTTACTGAGGTTCCTTTTTTAAGTCTAAACGCTATACAAATATACAAACACACACACACACACACATATATATGTTAAACAATCTATGCAGTGTGTAGTATTTTGTTAGTTTCTAGGAGTTTTAATGGGGAAATAGAAATTTTATGCTCTCATTGAGCTCTGAACGTTTTTTATTTTTTAACAATTGATATAACTGTTTTTGTACCCATTATCTTAATCTCCAATACTAATGCATTAGTCTTACTGTTTTCACTACTGATAAATGCAAACACCGAATTAGCCTAATCCTTAAAGCTAACACCAGAGTTCTAACAAATATTAAGCTCAGTAATGCATGTAACATCAGGGTTAAGGAATGGGACAGTAACATAAACTCTATTTCTGGATCAGTTTAAAGTCCATGAACCAACATCACTAGGGGTGGGTGGTACGACATTCTCTCTCTCTCTCTCTCTCTCTCTCTCTCTCTCTCTCTCTCTCTCTGTGTGTGGACATGGTAGCAAAATAACCTGAAAAGATTTCCCCTTGTGTCAGTTTGTGACTCGTTTGTGTGTCTACAGGTTTTCTTCAATGCCTAAACCCGTAAACACGCCTAGTTTCTTGTTCCTGTTTATATTGTTCATGTCTCTTAATGAACGTTTTCGAATTCCTCTGTAATTCTCGACGTGTACCACAGTTCTCGTGAAAAACCCCTGTACCGTTTAAACGGTACCAGCCTGGTGCGTGTGACGGGGTGAGAAGTTCTTTGGGGTGTGTTTTTTTTTTATTTTATTTTTATTACCCTGTTTTATAGGCTTCCGCGAGATTCTTGGAGGGACTTCAAAACCTCTGTGTCCCCTCCCTGTCCGAGGTCAAAGACAGGTCACGGGTTCACTTTTAAGTTTACGCCTGTAATTATTCCCTCTGACTGGACAAACGGGACAGAAGTGGTCATTCGGACACTTCTTCTTTTATTAACCCAATCTGGATTTTCATGCACGCGCGTGCCCAAAACCCATGTCTCATACAAACACCATACTTTACTTTTTATATTCTGGTGGTTGGTGAGAAGAGCGGAGGTTGTTTTGATGTTTGTGCTGTTGAGTAAGCTGAGGTCTGCTGTGAAACACTCAACATTAACTGCATCTTTGTACATGCTACGAATGTGCGTGTGAAGTAAAGCTTTGAATTTTTAATATGCAAATCATTTGCTTTCATAAATATTGGTCATATAAATATATGTTATGGTAATAGTGAAGGGCGGTTTATGTTTGTTGAAGTAAGGATGTCCTTTTAGAGCGTCAGTGTGTCTTAGTTCATTGAGTAACATATTTTTTGTAATTAATAATTTTTTTTTAATTCACAGGAAAGTAGAGATTTCAAACTAACTACTTGAGCTCTATCACCACCAAACCTAAGTTCATAGAAACTCGAATAATGGCTTGTCTTGTGACATGGTGTTGCTTTTTTGTTTTTTTGTATAGAAAAGTTTCCATTCACCTTCCTCGTAGGCAACAAGTCGAGTGAACCTTTTATAGATGGAAAGAAAAGCAGCCAGAGTTTCTTCTCTTCTTTCTGTATGATATATTACAGCGTATAAGACCGTACACGGAGTGACACCTCGTTAGTTAAAGCCGCGCTGAATCACAGAGGTATGCAGAAGCAAGCAGAAAGACCAAAGTGTAGGTGTAGAGGTCTAAACGATTCCCCAGTTGCCTCCAGATTTGATTTAGTGGGAATGAATGGAAGTTGTTTCTGGAATGTTCTGTGGACTCTCCAGCCAGTTGATTTAAAGATTTTTGCCTAAAAGTATTAAGAGCTTATATATTGTGAGTGGGTGTTTCATTCGCTCTGTAGACATGATGTAGTTTTGTTTTGTTTTTTTCGGTTTTTTTTCCCCTTTATTCCAGATTTCTTAGAAGGTGTGTGTGTGTGTGTGTCTGAGATCTTTAATAGATTTGTCTTTTGCTTTTTGCTGGGGAAAAATACTAGGTTATTTCAGATACTAGATTTTCAAATCCAGGCAAAAATGTGCTTTTCATGCCACACGTTGTGAGATTTGTGAATCCATATATTATGCCCGGGCGATATATCACGATACTTGAGGACATTTCTGCGATGCACAATGCGTGTCACTTTATATAATTTAGCTGACCTACTGTTTACAAGTAGTTTGATGATACTTTTCTTTAATACCTACAAAGACAAATAAGATCAAGTAAAAAAGATAAAAAAAAATAATTTGTAATTATTAAAAACATACAAAATATATCACCATACCAACAATATCTCAGAAAAGTTTATTGCATATTCATTTATCACGATATCGATATTATATCAGTATATTGCCAATAGCTTTTTTGGTGATTGATGTGGCCAAAAAAGTGCTTTTGTTCCCTTCAATTTGTTTGTGCTTTTTTGTGGAAAACTACTCGAATTGGCAAAATTGCAATCGACACAAAATTGTTTTGCACAGTCTTTCGCAGTGATGTTGGCTGTTCTCGTGTTCGACGCACGTGAATAAAAGAGGGCTTTGACCGAACACGCCTTGTGATGACATCATATGATGCGTCTTGGCCCAGATCTTGAGAAAATCTGTGGTAATTTCGAAAAATTGCAAACTCAGAATATTGCGCAGTTTGCTTGATTTGCAAAATCATGAAATCCTGGAGAGACTGAATTTAAATTGGATTTATTTTAGGGGATTATTTTCATAATCAGCCGATTATTTTCTTCTTCGATTAATTGATTGTTCAGGTGTGTGTGTGTACACTATATCTATCTAGCTAGCTATCTATCTCTCTGTCTCTATTTCTATCTATCTCTATCTATCTTTCTATCTATCTCTTTCTATATTATATTTAAATATTTATGCATCTTTTATGGATGCACTTAGAAGCACTGATAATTAAACTACAGTCCTAAATTATAAATAAAAAAAAAGCTCCCTTTCACTGCACCTTACGGTTTCTGTTACTCACTGCCTAAACTTGAATTAAACTAACCCTTTTAAGCAACCCCTTGCACAAAGTGGAGCATTTTGGATATAAACATAAGTTTGTGCTCGTGCATCACTGCTGTGATTCCATGCTACACAGCTCCGCTTTGTAACGTTTGAAGGTTGCAATCTTCTTTGTGGCTTTTAATATAAAATGTTACCCTGCCTTAGAGGACTTGGAGGGCGCACGCTTTTCTTGAGCAGTCACTCAACGATTACGCCTCCGTCTGATGGTGACTGAGGTCGTGTTGGGAATAAAAGGCAACGCTGACTTAAACAGTAAACTGAAGAAATAAGTTTTTACTGACTCTGGGTATTCCGCTAAAGCTAGCGGCGTCGCATTACGTACGTTTGACGTCACGTGCCATCGACTAAGAATCGTCTTAGACTTTTTTTTAAATAAAAAACCGCTAGTGTTCCATTTGAGGCTATATTACACTTCTAAAATTCAGAGTACATTCTGCAAGTGTATAGTACGTCATTTGGGACACAACTTTGGTCTGTACTCTCCGATGCGTGTTTTCCAAACAGAAGTAAAGCAGTGAGTAAACGTACCCCGTGCCGCCCGCATTGACAACGATTTTATCGATTAGTTGTTGCAGCTCTGATTTATTTTATTTCATTCATCTTTTTGATGAGTTAAAAAAAAAAAACTTCTTAATTTGATTCTTCTTATTTTTGTGTTCAAATTATTTTATTGTACTTATATTATTATTATGATGTTGGTTTTGCATTATAAAGAATGAATGACTGAATGCAGTAAATAAATAAGTTGAGTAAAGGTTATGAAAAATTGACACAGGTTTCCAACAGTGAGTAGTTAATTTTTTTTATTATAAAACTGATTTAATGACTCACCAGTGCACGCAATGGTAGAACTGAACAAATACAGAATATAGTGAACTGCTGCATTTCTCCCTCAGTGACTCTGAACCACGATGAGCCAAAAGTCATCTCTAACTTTATCTCATACTAGCTTGTGTAATTATCTAAGACTATATTATTAATATTGTTATCTCAGAATAACAGAGCTTGAAATGTAATTGTTGCAATATGTAATCCCTTTTTTTTTTTTTTTTTTAAATCCATTTTTATGCCATAAAGCCTTATTAATGTAGTGGAATAATTGAGCAAAGGAATCTTTATATAGAGGGATCAAAAAAAATTCTGTTATTAATTTGTAACTGTAATTGTGTTTTGTATAACTTGTTGCCTAGTATGGACAGTGACACAATAACACAGCAGTTATGTTGTTTTTCCTGCTCTCTTTAAGGCTGGGCTCATGTGGTTTGTGCGCTCTACATCCCAGAGGTGGAATTTGCCAACGTCTCCACCATGGAGCCTATTGTTTTACAGTCCGTCCCTCATGAGCGCTACAATAAGGTGAGCTCCCTACGTCGTTTCAGCTCTGAAGAGTTACCATTAAAGGCTTCGATAGAGAGAGAGAGAGAGAGAGAGAGAGAGAGAGGGAGAGACTGCTCTAATGTCACTTTTGTGTTCGTTTGCAGTCCATAATTTCAGTGCTTAGCTAAATATAATAGAACAGACGAATCTGAACGATATAATTTAAATAATGTTTCTTATTCCTGGCACTGTTGATTTTCTCAGGCTTTGAGTTTGTACAACACCTAATACATGGTATTTGGGCAGGTATTGTATCATTTTTTTTCTAAAATTCTCACACTAAACTAAGCACAGTTCGGCATATTCAAAAATAGATATTTTCATAGCGACGCTAGTGTTTCGTGAGTGCTCATTACTTAAAACGGGTTATGTGCCTGTCTTTTAAAAAGAATTTGCATTAACGTTAACTGCTACTACTGTTAACGGGATAACTGTAATTAATCGACATGGAAAACAAGCTATGTCGTGAAAATATACCACTGTGTGTTGTTTACTTAATTGTGTTTAAAAGCTATACGTTTTTTAGAAATTGAGAATGGATGCGTGTGAGTGTGAGAGAGGTAAAATAATTCTGTTGTCTTTATGCCGGTATAGCTTATATCACAAAAAAGTCATTTTCTTTCTAAATAAGAATTTAAATATGAATACTTTGAGTGGAAAAAATCCCCTTTTGTTTAACTATATTAAGGAAACCCTCACTTTAATGCTCCAGCGTTTTAATGTTGTTCTCTGAAGTAAGCCCAAGCAGAAAAACCGTGATATTAGTTTGGGCGATTATCATTCTGTGCGTTTATCATATTTCTCATCTCGATATGATAAATTCACGGTAGAACTAATTCCAGCCGAGGCAGTGTGATGAAACAAGCAGTCAGCAATATGTGACACTGCATGCGATATGTTACAAGTGCAAGTTTAATCTCATGCTTGAAATATTCAATCTGTGATGAAACGCTTTCAGTTTTCTCGGTAATTGAGTCTTCACCGCGAGCCAATTTAAAACAGCGTAGTCATTATTCGCCTGATAATCGGGCGTGCTACCAAGATGGGCTTTGGAGAGGCTTGTTAAATTGTCGATGCTGTCACAGTCAACACGCTACGCCTCTTGCAGCTGCACTGTATATACCACATCAGCAGCTTTTCACAGCCATGAAATTACAGTGCACATTAACAAATTTGAAGTGGAGCACTCTGTTTGTGATCTGACTGCAATGACTCAATACGGTGTGCATCGGGCAAAAGTTCTGTGCTCACGGTGACTGAACGGTTCTGGGCATCTTTGTGTAGGTCTGATGCACACAGCTCTTTAATTAATAGTATTTATTATAGGAAACATTGACTACATTTACATGGACAGCAGTAATCTAATTATGGACCTTATTCTGAATAAGACAATATTGTGATTAAGGCGTTTACATGAGTCGCTTTTAGAATACTCCTTTCATGTTCCCGTTTTACATGTTATAGAACACAGATCGATTAACAGCACACGTCATTACATCCCCACGCAACGCCGTCCAACGTTCTCTCCAGAATTTCACGTATCGACATACAGTTGGTCTTCGTTATGGTACCGTATACAGTTTTGGGTGTTTCATTTTTAATTTTACGGAAGCTTCAAGTGCAGTTAATTATTTGTCATGCTATATGTGCAAATAGACGACTGCTTAAAACCGTGGGCTGCGTCCGAAACCGCGTACTTACGTACTATATAGTAACAAAATATATGTATTTCTCATACTATATAGTAGGTAAGTACGCGGTTTCGGAAGCAGCCTTGCTCTCTTGTTTGCCGTCAAACGGTTGAGCACTGCCGTCGCAAAATGCGGTGAACACTCACACGACATTAATAGTGTGATTAAGGTGTGTGCGTGTCTGTAATGCACGTCGATAATGCAACTAAAACAGGAATACTCCACACGTTTTAATTCGATTTGTGTTTACTTCGAGTACGGCTTTAGTCGGATTAAGGTCATCAGTAATCGCTGTTTACATGGTACTTTCTCAATCAGAGTATTGTCTTAATTGGGTTAATATCGGAATATTGTTGTCCGTGTAAATGTACTGATCGTCAAATAAGTCGTTTCTCTCGTGCTGTGGAATAGTCCCAGTGAAAGTCCTGGCCTTCTCTCCAAGTTCAAAATTCATCTTTTTTTTTTTTTTTTTTTTTTTTTTTTTAAGGAAAAAAAAATTTTTTTGTTTTATTTTTGAAAAATCCCAATTCAAGCAGCTCTAAACTGTATCATATTAAATTGGCTGCTTTAAAGTGCCCATGAAATAAAAACTGAGGTTTTGTGGCTTTTAGTATGAATATGTCAGCCTTAAGGTTATCTATAAGCTAGTGCACTCCAAAACACTGACAAAATTCACAAAAGTCTCTTTCTACCGCCGATACGGATCATCAGTTTTCATGACATCATTCTGCACTTCAGCTTCTCATCAGATTTTCTGTCCAATCAAATGCTCTCTAGAATCGGAAGGGTCCCGCTCCTAATATTATTAAAATCCATGGTACTAACTGTCAAGTACAGCTTAGCCCGGGCTTTGAGGTAAGCTAAACGCTGTTGGCTGTTTAAAAAGGGGGCGGAGACAGGTCAAGAGCTTCAGGTAATGTTCACATCATACGTCAGAATGGGGGAATAATGCGATCTCAGAAACTTGGTGGTTGTTGTAAATTACTCAAAAGGACCGGTTTGAATGTTGGAATGTTCCACACACGATAGTCTGTAGAGTTTACACAGAATTGTCTTTAAAAAAACAACAACCCTAAATCATCCAGTGAGTCCGCAGCTCAGCGAGCGGAAACGTCAGTTTGATGAGAGAGATCGGAGTAGAATGGTTACCCTGGTTCAAGCTTAAAGGAAGGCTATGGAAAATCAAATCTCTACTCTTTACAACCATGGTGAGCAGAAATGCATCTCAGAAAGCACATGGGTTACAGCAGCAGGAGTCAACATCGTGTTCCACTGCTGTCAGCCAGGAACAGGACTTTGAGACAGTGGGGACAGACTCACCAAAACTGGGCAGCTAAAGACTGGAAATACGTAGCCTGGGCTCTTCAATTTCGATTTCTGCTGAGGCACACAGACAGTAGGGTTAGAATTTGGCACTAACAGCATGAATGCAGGAACCCAACAGCATGAATGCATGAACCCAACCTGCCTTGTGTCATCAGTCTAGGCTGGTGGAGGTAGTGTAATGGTGTGGGGAATGTTTTCTTGGCACACTTTGGGCCCGTTAATATAAATCGGTCATCTCTGAATGCCACAGCCTGTTTGAGTAGTGTTGCTGACCATGTGCATCTGGAAGAATGTGGCTCAGTCTTTTTCCAGTCTTCAGCTGCCGTGTTTTGGTGATCTTGTGCCCAGTTTAGCATCAGATTTCCTGTTCTCGGCTAACAGGAGTAGAACTCGGCGGAATGACATAAATGATCAGGTTTACAGGTGTTCCTAATGAAGTGACCTAGAAGTGTATATGTTGGGTTTCAGTGCAAAGCGACACCAAAGGAGCTTGAGACGGTAAACGATTTAAGGATTTCAGTCTTGAAATAGTTGTCAGCAATATAGAACTCCAGTAATATAGTAAGGTGTGTATGTCTAACGTGTTGTGTGCTCTGTGATGTCTGCGTGTTGATTGAGTGTGGTTTGTGCTTACAGACGTGCTACATTTGTGAAGAGCAAGGCCGTGAGAGTAAAGCAGCTACCGGAGCCTGCATGGCCTGTAACAAACACGGCTGTCGCCAAGCTTTCCACGTCACATGGTGAGTCCAAGGACGTCTAGCATGCGTCTGTTACACTCACCGACAATGGCTGACATCTTTCTCTGGTTTTATTTCTAGCAAATTTCCATACTGAAAAAGGGATTTAAAAAAAAAAAAAAAAAAAAAAAAAAAAAAAGTGAACTTTGACCCCCTTCTTTTACTTCTATAGTATTTCAAGCAGTATCATTGTGAGCATTACTTCACTGTCTTCTATTCATGCATACTGCTGTGAGATGCCTGATGTTGTAATATTGATATTGTGATAAATTATCCAGTCAATTTCATTTGAGAGTAGCTGTAATTACTCTCCGTATTTATTTTTTTTGTATTAATTAAAATGATAGATTTTTTTTAAAAATGGTGAACTGTGAATGTTGAACTGTTATGATTTTAGAAATACTCAAAAAAAAAAAGTAAACACTAGTTTTCATAATTGTAATATTTTATATATTGTATATTCGGAGGCACGGTGGTTTAGTGGTTTGCCTCACACCTCTGGGTTTGGGGGTTCGAATCCTGCCTCCGTCCCATATGCGCGGTGTTTACATGTTCTCTCCGTGCTTCAGGGGTTTCCTCTGAGTGGACTCGGGGAGGAAACCAGAGTAAAGACATGCGCTGTAGGCTGATTGTCATTTCCAGGTTGTTTGTGTGTGTGTTTGATTGTGCCCTGCGATGGGCTGGCACCGCATCTAGGGTGTCCCCCATGTTGTGCCCCGAGTCCCCTGGGATATTCTCCAGGCTCCCCGTGACCCTGTGTAGGATAAGCGCTACAGAAAATGGATGGATGCATGGATATACAGAGTGTCCCAAAAATCTCCATACATAGTCCTCCATGTTGTGCCTTCGTCAGTGGACCATCGTGAACGTCCACTTCTCGGTTGGTCCACAACACTTCCAGTGTTTTTGAATTTGATAATAAATTCAGAAACAGTGTCGTGCATGTGATGTGCTC
>JANDJT010000131.1:3054430-3071650 GCA_024331685.1 Stegophilus panzeri | reverse complement strand
TTTTTTTTTTTTTTTTTTTTTTTTTTTTTTTTTTGTTTTTTTTTTTTTTTTTTTTTTTTTTTTTTTTTTTTTTTTTAATAACTGGCACATTTTTTGAATTCTTGAAGGCAATGGACTCTAGTTCAGCACAGAGTCCATCTCTCCAGAACTGCCCCGTCTTTCATTTCAAAGCTTTTCATGAGTGAACATCGCCATTATCTGTAGCTACTTTTGAGGAACACTGGCAAAGAATCAGACGTCCTCAGACAGCCAAGACATATTTGGTATCTGGCGTTTGCTTCTTAGAGCTACAAGGATCATGTTACCAACCGAAATGTATTTTTTTCTTTAAAAAAAACAAAACAAATCTGCCTAAGACCGCATGCAGTTATTCACTAATCTCCATGACATGCTAATGTGGTTTACACAGTATGACTTAAACAAAACTTGTAGCTATTAGTGGGTTTTGTTACAGTGCAGTTTGGTTGCGTGCTTAAAAATCTAACGTTGTAGTTGCAACAGTGAGAGCTGAAGTGTGTATTTCTGTACTATTTCTGTGGTTTTTATTAGAAAAAAAGTCCAATCTTTAACAAAATGATAAAACTGCAAACTAAGGTTCTTCTTTGTTCATTCATGTTCTCATGGTACTGAGCATGTGTGTGTGATGCAGGAGCAACAGCAGGCTTTGCTCTACCAGCTGATGCAGCAGCAACAGCAACAACAACATGATCTGCAGCAGCTTTCCTCCACCCAGCTGCCCATTAACAACCTTCTTCCTGTCGCTCAGGGTGCCATCACTGCCAACCCCTTCCTGGCTTTGCACACTGACAACAGCAATCAGAAAGCTGCGGTCAGTAATATAACACATTCAGTAGAACTGCATGTCATTTGTATTATTGACATTTTTATCTTTACCCTTGGTTAAGCCGAAGGTTTAGCTCCTCACTAGTAATTTGAGTCGATTAACGTTATTGTTTAACTCATCGCTCTGATGATGTCACTAATAATTAAACTAGTAGTTCAGTTATCGGTGTGCTTGTTGTTATACGAGGTGTTTTTCCACTGCACAAATCACTCAGAGTTTGGCCAGCAGTAAATTGAATCCAGTGCTTCTCCCATCAGCCACCAATCCAGTAGCAAAAGTTAGCACTTGAACAGTTTTTGGTTCCTGCTCAAGACCACCATCCACAAAAACTAATGGCAGCCGGGGTCAGGCTCAGTAGCATTGTTTACTGAAAAAATAGATAGATAGATCGAGAGAGTGCTTTATTGATCCCCAAGGGGAAATTTGGTGTCACAACAGCCACAACACAAGAGCAAGAGGGAAGACAAAGGCTAAGAACAGTTCAGAAGACTCTTCACAAGAGCACAATAAACTCAGAATATACTACAACTAGAAAGAAATAAACATATAATATCGACTGTATGAAATATATTGCAGGTCGTCAGGTTTAAAACTATGCATTAGTCTTGTCTGATGAGTAGATGTGATATAAAATGTGTGTATAAAAATGTACAGTAGTCAAGGCACAAAGTTGTTTTGGGTTTTTTTTCGCACAAACATTGAATTTCTCAAATATTATAGCATGACAAACTGATTTAGAGCAACACGAACAAGCCTTTTTTTTTTTTTTTTTTTTTTTTTTTTTTAAAACTACATTTTCTGCTCATACCCGGTTTCCTCCGGGTACTCCAGTTTCAGTTTCCAAGGACTGATTGGCATTTCCAAATTGTGTGAACATGTGTGATTGTGCCCTGCGATGGGTTTTCATCATGTCCAGGGTGTCCCCCACCTCGTGCCCAGAGTACCTTGGGATAGACTCCAGGCTCCCTGCAAGCCTGTGTCAGGTAAGTGGTACAGAAAATGGATGGATGGATGGAACAAAGGTGGCTGGTGAGGGAATCTATGGCTATTATAACGCAAACGATAAGACGAACTTGTTTTACAGACATTCAACATTAGAAGTAACCATAAAAGGATAACAATTGCAATATGTTACTCTATATTGAACAAAAATTTAATTCTTTGTTCTGTTGTTGTGGTATAAGAGGAAGAAACTGCTGCTATAGGACCATCTGGCTTTATCACGCCTCCCTGTCGTTGATGATGACAGCACACCCTGTGTTTTATTCCTTACTTAATCAATGAACTGTTTCATTAGTAGTGGTTACAGCTGATAGGAGCTGGTCAATCAAATGGCTGATTCTTCCTTGTTGAAATTAACAATTGTTTATTGCGGCATATATAAAAATATTTATTATTATTATTTGGATATTTTCTCTCTTCTCAGTGGATAACGAACTAGACATCCAAGTTCCTTTAATTCCTGTTAGGCTAGTTCTGGTTTTAGGATGTGACGTGGAAAAGCCCCTTAGTGAGACTGAGATTTTCGTTGTTCGTTAGTGATTTTTGTGAGTTTTAAATAATGTGATTATTTTTTTGACTCACTCTTAAAGTTTATCGGATTCGTTTTGTTCTTTGTGGTCATGCAGCGGCTGGGTGAGAAAACCGTGAGCGTCACAGGGCAGGAGAAAACCTGAACAGGTGGGACAGGACTGCTGAAGGAGAAAGCCAGCCATCTTGGAGGCCAACCATCCCATCAGAGCAGCTACAAACTAATGCACACACGCACACACACATACAAATGTGACTTGGCCTAATATCTCAAGCTCTAACGTTGCACTGAATTGGACTAAATAACTTGCTGTAAAGGTTAGGGTACTGGGGGACCACTTTTGGGGCCAAGAAACATACATACACACATATTGACATATTGGTGTGAATCACTGTTGAGGGAGGTGCTGAGTGATCTTGGCTGGAGACTAAATGCATCTGCTCACCACTGTTACCTCTTTAACAAAAAAAAAACTGGACTAGCTTAGGACACATTTCTTTCTTTTTTTTTTTCTTTTTTTTAAAAAAAAAAACAAAAAACCTGCTTTATCTGTTTGTGGGGGGAAAAAAACAAATCTGAAGCGTTTAATCCACCACGAAGGCCTTTGCCTCAGAGGGCCAAACAGGGACGAACTGATCCTGCTGAACTCCTAAACGAGCACCTACCTCTCCGAGCCAAGACTGAAATAGTTAAAATACCAGGACCCGTACCCAAGTGCCTGGCATCTCCCTTCATGCCCTCATGCTGAGGATACACACTGGAGACGCTGCCACTCTCGCTTCCTTTTTATATTCCGCTCAGTCTGGTTTTTGAAATATTGACAATTTCAAAATATGGCTACCAATCACTGTCACTCAGGCATGGTGACCAAGCTCAGCTCTGTCGGATTCACCTGGGCATGTGCCGATATGAAACATCTATATCACGGTAATTGCTTCACTTTACTTTTTTTTTTAATTTTTTGGCTTTAATTACTTTTTACAGTATTATTGTATTTTATTGTTGCATGACCACACAGTGCTCCTTCAAAGTAGTCCAAAAGTAAGGATCTTCTGAGCTGAGACCACTGTCCTCACAAGTAAGACAGTATCGTGTCCAATATTGTTCATGTGGAATATCGTGATATATCTCAAACCCGATTATCGGCACATGCCTGTGATTACTATATTTGTGCTGCAATGATGATTTCTTAAGCCAACTTTATATTCCTTCTTTCTTTCTTTTTTTATTTTTATTTATTTGAGTTTGATTTGTAACGGGAGCAAGATAATATTTTAGAGCCCAGTTGTCGAAAACATTTTTATACTACTGTTCACAATTGTCACAAAATTTGTCTCTCATTTCCTTTGAACCTTGTAAGCATTTTTTTTTTAATTATTATTAAAATGTCTTGTGTTGGAGCATAAAACCTACTTGGATGGATCATTGTGTAAATATGGTCTTCTCTGTCCTATGTTTTTGTCCTATCCTATCAGAATAAGCTGTTTAAAATTTAGCTCAGTGCTTCTTTTTTTTTTTTTTTTTTTTTTTTTTCAATGTAAATAAGTATTTGTGTTCATCTGACAGTGTGAAGGATTTATTACAACTCATTTGGTGTGTTGAGATTGAAATAATTAACAAACAGGAAAATAATGATGCAAGGTAATTAATTTATTTTTCTATGTACAGGGACTTTTTTAAGTTTTGCATTTCATTGATGTCGTTTTATATTCCTATACCTATTTCCACGTTTTCATGTGTCTGTATAGGTAATTATGCAAAACTCCCTAAAGTCTGTATTTAAGAATACCAAACGTGAGTCCTGCTTCGTACCGATCATGAGAAATATTGAACACAGAGACTGTAGCGTTAAGATTTTTCAGTGATTAAAATTGTTTTACAAAGGTGTGGAGGTGTCCTCATTTTGTTCAGTCTCAAATTTGCAGGATTTAGACAGGAAATGAGTTTTAGTGATCAAAATATTGATTGAATTTAAACATATGGTGATGGTATAGTTGCTAAAGAGGCTAGTGGCCATAAGAGTTTAAATACCTGTATTTGCTAAGATTTCCAGTCTGGAACTTTCTCCTTCAGTGCTTATTGGCCATTAAAATGTAGAACCAGGAATCAATCTTGGCTATTTTGTTGCTATAGCAACAACTCTGTTATTTCCATGATTGCCTTTAAAAGAAGATGTGAGCAGTGTGATATGTTGAAGATAATTTTATTTAAAAAAAAAAAAAAGCTAAATTTAATTGCATTTAAATTGTAACTGGGAATTAGTTATGTGATGAATATAGAGGAATATAATGTATATAAGAATAAAGAACCGGCAGTTTCATCAACTTACTTATATGACTCCTTTTTTTGTTTTGTTTAAGTAGGCATTGCAGTCAGTCCTGCAGTGTAATTTAACCAAATGCTTCTATGGAAAAATTAACATGTGACCTGTCCCCTAGAATGAATAGTAAGATGTGGATTCAGCTGTTATCTGTGTACATGATGTGATAGCAATGTTTTAGGGAAGGTGATCAGTTTCAGGATAAATGCAGAAGAAGCAGAGAGCAGGTAAATTAACATTAATGCAGGGATGCTTACTGCTAACTGTGTTGGTCAATGCACCTTCATATTGCCCTAACTGTTTTTAAATATCCATTCATCCATCTTCCATAATGCTTATCCTACACAGGGCTGCAATGGAGCCTGGGGCCTATCCCAGGGAGCTCAGGAGACACCCTGGACATGGAGCCAACCCATCGGAGGGTACAATCACGCACACATTCACACACTACGGACAGTTTGGAAATACCAATCAGTCTACAACATGTCTTTGGACTAGGGGAGGAAACACCTGAAGCACACGAACTCCACGCACACAGGGTGGAGATGGGATTCAAGCCCCAACCCTGGAGGTGCGAAGCAAGCATGCTAATCACTAAGCCACTGTGCCTTTTTATTTTATTTAAAAATGTATTTTATAAAATGCAAAGTAATGTTTTTTTTATTATTATTATTATTAGAAGATTTCATGAAACAATTCAAGCTATAGTTATGCAACGACCAACAATTACTGGCCAGACTATCATAAACTGGTTGTAGCTCAGTGGTTAAGACTTCCAAGTCCCAGCAGCACCAGGCTGCCACTACGGGCCCTTGAGCAAAGCCCTTAACCCTCAACTGCTCAGTTTTATAAATGAGATAAATGTAAGTTGCTGTGGATAAGGGTGTCTGGCAAATGCTGTATTAATATTAATCATAAACTTCTTTCTTTCTTTTGAAAAATTATTAGTCAGCCATTTGGGAGCCGAAAGAATCGACTCTTATTGTTGAGCTGAGTCAAATGAACTGACTCATTGAAAAGAACCAGAATTCCCATCAGTATAATAGTTTGCTGGTTTCACTCAAGCAGCTTGGACACTGTGTGGGGTAACAGAGGACCCTCAAACAAGGCTCTATTGTATTCTGCCCCAATTGTAAGCAAATGCCAGACAGCATAAACATGCAGTTTATCAGCAAGTAACAGATTTTTTTATTTTTTTTTATTTTTTTTTTATTAATGATCCACAAGGTGTAAATTGCAATTGGGTAACAATTTGCTGTTAACAGTTAAAAGCAACATTTTCTGGGCTTGTGTTGGTGAATAAATTTGGGGAATTCACTTTCAAAATGGTTTAATTGCTATTGGTTCAGTCTTTATTATAACACTGCTTTAATTCAGTATGACATACAGGCCCTGTAATCTGTAATTTACACACTGGTGGTATTTTATTTATTTATTTATTTTTTCATAGTCTAAATAATTTTCAACATCATAAAGATTTTAGGGTGTTCTCTATATACATCAACTATTTGAAGGATGACACTGTTTGGCTCCTGAACGCTGAAGTGAACGCTAAGCCAAATTAATGGAAAGAAGGTAAATACGCTAACAGGTAAGATAACATTGTATTATATTGTGTGTTGTATATTGTGTGGATATTTTAGGGTTATACGTTTAGCCTTAGTGATATGATGGCTTTTGTATCCACTGTGACCACTTCAAAAAAAGGTTACCCAATCATAACACTGCATGTTTACCATATTTCTAAAAAAGTCAGAATGTCCCATCCACCCATTATTTTCATCTTTCACTTTACTCTTGCTAGTGAACAAAAAAAAATTGTGAGCTCTCTCTCTCTGCTCCATCATGCTGTCCACACCAGTGACCTCTGACCTCATGCCCCCCCACCTGCTGTGCTGAAACTCTGTGCCACACAATGAAGCACTGACAGGCTTCACATGCTTGAAGAATACACATTTTATTTAAATCGGCTGAAGAGTGCAGATTTCTAAAATGCCGTGAACATCGAAAAGCATGTGCAGTCGTGTTGCATGAAATGAAAAGTCTGGTTAAAGGCTTAAGGTTCAAATTTAAAGTATTCCTTCAAGGAAACTTTATAAAGGTATTTGTGCGCTCTGTATATAAAAATGTATATCAAAATAAAATCTTCATCTGATGCTGAATATTTCAAGAAAAATGTGCCTAGTTATTCCAAATGTCACAAATGTTAATAATTTAACCGCAAGACTTCTCCTTTTGTAAATTGATAATCTCACCTAGACTTATACCCATGAATTGCTGCTCTAATCATGAAGACTACACATACTGAACAGCCTTTCAACCCACTTTCTACTGTTTTACTTTGTAGTATACATATATGATGATTTATAATCTCACTATCTGGTGTCACCCAGAAAAGGATGGCCTCCCATTTGAGTCTAGTTCCTCACAATGTATTTCCTCACAAGGAGTTTTTCCTGGCTAGGGATCTAAAAATAAATCTACATCCAGATTTCTATGAAGCTGCTTTGTGGCTATGTCTACAGTTAAGCAATATAGCTTGAGCAGGAGTGCGAGTATACTGAATATTGGCACAGCTGTGATTCAACCATAGGCCACAGGTATTAAATTAGTATCAAATAATTTGACAATTTGGACACAACAAATAAACAAATATTTTTTGTGTGAACGGAAATAGATCCCAGATAAGCCAGATTCACTGATAGCTAGCGAGCAGTGATTTGTACATTCCTGTTAAAGGTGCAACTGGTGACATTGGCTTCCCTTCTTCCTTTTCATCTTCATAGATGAGCTTTCATATTTTATGTCAGAAGTTATATTCGTGAAAACTGTAGCCTATCGGTTGCCATGTCCACTGATGATGTCGCTAACTCTGTTGTAGTAAAGGTTTCAGAGGGACTGTTGTGAGAATTGGGGTTTTACATGGCGAACCAATGAGCGGAGTGATACAGATGGTGAAATGTCCCAGCACGGTTATACTACCCTAGGCTATATATACATAACCTATATACAAGCACACTTGGAACGCCGCTCGTCTAATCAAATTAGTGGACCGGAACTAACTGTTGTATAAATAAAATGGAATCGCATAAAATATCCATACCTTAAAGAGTAATAAAGCAACGTTTGCTTTTCAGTCTTGTCTTTACCATTCGCACTAAAGAGAGAGAGAGTGAGTGTGTGTGTGTGTGTGTGTGTGTGTGTGTGTGTTCGGCGGGGAAAACAGCGGTCCAGAGGGACGACTCATTTTCACCCTCATCTGTAATGAGTTGCTTCAGTTTACAGGTGAAAAATGCTGAAAATAGCACACATTTATTTATTTATTTATTTATTTAAGATGTCATTCTAAGCGCTAGCTGAAAATCAGACAGGTCCCAGATGAGTTTGTGTTTTTGACATTAAAGCTTCTTTCAACGTGGCTTGGCTTCTGGCTGGCTGGCCAGTTCCGGTGTGTGTTTCACCCCATGGTGGCTCTTTGACCCTGTAAAACAGATAATTAGCTGAAGAATGAGATGCCTGGATTACCTCGAACGTCACTGGAAATTGATATTTTATTTTCTCACAAGAATGCAAGACTTCCTTCACAGAAAAAGAAAAATGTTCGAGGCATAGTAGCTAATTTGTACACTGTTAGGGGGAAACGGTTACATATACGAATGCTACCTTCTAGTCCTACCGGAAAGTGGAACGGCGTTAGAAAAAAGTTACTGTTTTGTATCAAGAAGATCTTTTTGCCTTCCTGAAAGAAAATAAATAACTGAACGGAAACCCAATTGCTGTAGACGTTACATTCATATTAGGGGCCGCCATGACTTTTTGTTATTCACACACACACACACACACACACACACAACTCGGAAAGTCGGGGCTCAAAGAAAAATACGAGTGCCTGAGTGGTAGCTAACTACAACATTGTGGTGGCATTCATGTGCGTTCAGCTCGTAATTAAGATATTTCCGACAGGACTTGAAGGCAGCATAACTACACTAAAGAGTCATTTGGTTTGTCCCTCTGGAGACCGTTGTAAACCTCTACCCTCTGTTTCAGAGAACCCCTTCAGGACATGAAGAATCCTTCATCCCTGAGAAACTCTTTTTTTCCCCCCTTAAGTGTAAGAATTAATTCACTAGCATAAACTTGTGCACTTGGTAGCAGCCATGACGATGCTAATTAGATGCTAATTTGGAGGTTATTGCTAAGTGGCTAACTGGTCTCCAAAGTAAGAACGTTTTAATATTAGGTGTTCTTTCTCCCGACTCATTTTAAATATCATAATTCCACTTTATTTTATGTTGTGTGTGTGTGTGTGAGAGAGAGAGAGAGAGAGAGAGAGAAATTAATCAACACGAAATGGTGTACATAGCCATGTAGGCCTAACAGGTTATTAAAGAAGAAAAATGGAAAGTAATTTGCTATAAGAAAATGGCTGCAAAATTACACATCCATTTGAATTGGTAGAAGAATTCCAATTGATCCTGTGCAGTAAAACAAGGCTTAAAGTGAGAACATGCCTTCAGAGACACTCTCCCTCTCATACTGTTTCAGCTCTGTTGTTTTCTATTCAGATTTCCTTCCAGTCTGCACTTCCATCTGTCCTTACACTCGTCTGCTAACATGCTGACTCACTCTTCCTTCCACATTCCTTTGCTTTTTTTTAATGCTTCCTCTTCCAAATAGTCCTCACCAGATCCTTTTTTAACACTGACTTCATTCTTCCTGTACAAATGATTTAATTTAAAGACATCCAATCAAATCATTCCATTGTACTCATAGAGTCACTTTTAATATGCTTTTGCTCTTGAATTCAATCCTTTAGGAGAAACATGTTATCAGCTTTCCTGTGGATCAGGTCATCTTGTCCTGCTTCTTCTTTGGTTCTTGCTTTCTTCTTCTTTATACTGACCCACCTACATTTCTCCTCCTT
This sequence comes from Stegophilus panzeri, assembly GCA_024331685.1. Taxonomy (NCBI): domain Eukaryota; kingdom Metazoa; phylum Chordata; class Actinopteri; order Siluriformes; family Trichomycteridae; genus Stegophilus; species Stegophilus panzeri. The sequence goes on along the minus strand of JANDJT010000131.1, from coordinate 3,062,031 downwards.
CTCTTCTCCATTTTGATGATTTCCAGCTGTCCCATATCCACGGAGGACACAATTCTGTTACATCTGCTTCTGCTTTGGTAATTAATAGCTCGGTTTCTACTCCGAACCCGAGTCTGAGATCTCCCATCCCCCTCCATGTTATCAGAGCTGTCAATCACTGCCTGGCTGTTTAAACACTCCATTGCCACCCTCCGCTCTTCCTCTTTCTCCTCTGTCCCCTCGCTTTCTGTCTGTTGATCGCTGTCTCTTTAGCTTGTTCTGTTTCCCTTTCTCTCACTTGGTGTCTCTCTCCTTCTCCCCTATTCTCCCTCTCTCTTTATCTCTGTCTCTCTCTCTCCCTTCTCCTGGCCCTTATTCATTCCCATCTCGGGTGATTGAACACACTCGCTCTTCACTCCCAGCCCCCTTGTTTCCAGCTGTACTTGCCTCCATCATTAATGGGCCTTAGTCAGGCCTCCAAAGGCCACCATATCCAGCTTAGGACCAAATCTGTCCATCTGTGTGCCTGAACCAAAATCACCACAGAAGGTGACTGACTAGAAATTTCTCTCAGGAAGGGAAGAAAATCAGAAAATGTTTGTGGTGGTGGTGTGTGTGTGTGTGTATGTATGTGTGTGTGTGTGTGTGTATATATATATATATATAAAACATTTTAATGCACTGGGGATTTTTTGAGCTATATGTTTATTAGTAAATAATTTTAGGTAAATTTCATGGCATATTTCAATATAGTATCCTGTCAAAGATAAATCAAATGATGTATATTTTTACAGTAGCCATACAGTTATTAGTGTATTACAGGAACAAAATGCACAATGCATTTATTTCATCACTTACGGCAAGATTTACACAATAACACTGTCACATTTTAGCATTAGCTGAGTAAGTTGAACGGTCATACATCAAAATATCACAACAGGTAGGAAGCTTTTAGACTGAATAGGAAATCCATACCTCTTAATGCTTCAACAGTCCTAAACCTCTTTCATAAAAAAAGCACAAAACCCTAAATTCTCACTCCACTCACTACTTATTATTTTAAAGCCTTATTAAATATTATTATATAGCTATAACAATTTTATATTAATAATATTAATGTCTCTTCATGAATAAAATGTTCTGTAATTTTGGGAGTAGAGAAGGTACATTCCCAGTTAAGAATAACAAACATTAATATCACAACAAATGAGCTTGGCTGTTACGCAAGACAATTCTACACTTCTATATGTTTACATTTAGGGGAATATTTTTTAAGGCCACTGATTAATAGGATACTACTATATTGTTGCACCTCAGCTCTAAATATGAATCTTAAATGTATCCGTAGGCTTTGCTGTTGTCCTCTTTTTCTTCATTCCCTTTTCCTCTATTTACTTATACAGCATTTTTATTGCTGTAAGCAGAAAGCCATCTCTTTATTCTGGATAAAGGCTATCCAGTGGTTTTACAGTGGCCTAGTTGATTCTGGCTGGAGAACCAACTAGACTGTGCTGCCCTTTAATAAAAAATTCCCAGACTCGAGGCTACAAATCACATATAAAATAATTGTAGCCTACAGTTAATTGTCACATTTAAATAATTTCAAAAAAAGTGTGTTTATTCTGTCAGATTGCTTAAATTCACAGAAATACCTCCTGCTTAATATAAATTATTTTATGATGTTGGATTTGTATAAAATCAATAATACACTCAGCTCTTTATACACCTGTACATTGTTCAAGCAGACACTGTATCTACGTCCGCCATTTTGCTTCTGTTCATTTTCAATTAATGACTGATACACATAGCGTTTCAACTTTATGCAAATTGAAGTCGCTGTTGCTTAGTGCTGACCAATCAGGCAAAAGCACGTGGCTTGAAAACGAGCGAAAACAAGGCCAGAGCTAAACACTTCCGCTTTTCTTAAGTAGGTTGGCTACTTTTACAAAAACAAAGTAGGGTGTAGTGTGGGGTCGATAAATTATTTAAAATAATAATAATAATAATAATAATAATAATAATAATAATAATAATAATAAAAACAATATTAGTTGTTTGTTAATATAACCCTAATCAGCACAACGGACAACACAGAACGGAGTGACTGAAATAAGAAGAGAAATCTGGGCCTATTTCAAATCTACTCTGTCATCCCTTTTTCTTTCCTTCATTTTCTGTTTAGGTTGTGCCAGAAAACGTGTTTGGACAAAATCTGCCAGAATTGTGTGTGCGTGTGTGTGTGTGCGTGAGTGTGTGTGCGTGAGTGCGTGAGTGTGTGTGTGTGTGTGTGTGTGCGTGAGTGTGTGTGTGTGTGTGTGTGTGTGTGTGTGCGCGCGTGCGCGCACGCGCGTGTTTATGATTTTAAAATTATAAAAAATAATTTGGGTTGACGCTATATTTGAATAAAGCCCTAAGATCATGGTTACAGTGGTTCATCAAAATTTCATGATATTATATTTTTAATAGCTACTGTCGCCAGTTAGTAGGCTAATAAGAGGGCCATAGCTTGGCACCTCATAGTTTTATTATTGAAAAACGTATTATCCGCCGTATTATCATTTCTGTGTAGGCTACATTTTACCCCATACCATTTCCTCCTTATTTAAACCTTAGATTTACCAGTGCTGTTCAGATATCTAAAGCAGCTTTTCAGCTTCAATTAATAAGGCAGCGAAGCCGCATTAAAATAAATAAATAAAATCAATAGTTCATGTGCGACGGATTTCAGTGTTGTGGATTTGGTATGTTCAATATTATAATTTTTGTAATGAATAAAGCCGAACGTCTCATATGCATACACACAGGCCTGCGTCTCCCCTCTGTCTCTCTCTCTCTCTCTCTCTCTCTCTCTCTCACACACACACACACACACACACACACACACTCTCTCTCTCTCAGGCCTCCTTCTCCTTTCCTCTGTCTCACTCACACACACACACACAAAGCCACAAAGCCCCGTTCTCCCCCTCCTCTACCTCTCACACACATTCGTGCATGTTCACTATCTCTCTCTCTCTCTCTCTCTCTCTCTCTCTCTCTCTCTCGCTCTCGCTCTCACTCACTCACACTTACACACACACACACACACACACACACACACACTCTCTCTCACTCTCGGGTTGCCGCTGTTTGGCCTCTGCTGCTTTTCCCTGCTGCAGCGCTGTGCTGAAAAGCAACGCACAGCCACAAGCACACACACGGCTGCTTTATTTACTACTGAATAATTATCCATAATTTAAAAAAGCAGGTAAACAATGAAATTATAAAAATAAATAAATAAATAAATACATTTTAATGTACATTTTTTACGCAGGCTAAAATGCGACCGATTTTTTTTTTTATTATTTTATTTTTTTAGCCGTGAATAACAGCTTTTTGCATGAGAAGTTGCTCAGTAGCTTATTTAATGTATTATAAAATATAGGCCTATATGAACTTTCAGGCTTTAACATCTGGTCAACAACAACACCAACAACAACAACAACAACAACAACAATAATAATAAAAATAATAATAATAATAATAATAAATGTTTACACTATTTACTTGTTATTCAAAATTATTATTTGGTGGATAAAATTAAAATATTTCACTGAATCCTACACAGAAATAGAAGTTTAATTATAGCGAGCATATTCAGTGACAGAGATGAATTATAATTACAGGAGAAGTGAAAAATGTGACAGGATATAAGGATTTGAAACATCATGTGTAACTCTAGTTAAAAATAGACGGAGTTACCTATGTTACACCGTTAGACTTTGTGAACACTGAAATTGCCATTCATTTAGAGCTAATCACTCGGAGCTCTTTAATTACAGCAACGTCCTCTAGAACCTACTGCACTTATTAGAACACGGGGTAAGTCACAATGCGTGTGTGTGTGCGTGTGTGTGTGTGTGTGTGTGTGTTATGAGCCGTATGGTAACTATGCGTAGAGGGCTGCTTTGGTCCAGTGCACGTCTCACGAAGCTTCATTAATTATTTAGGCGTTCAAAGTCCAGTGAGACTCGCTCTAAACAATGACACTATAGGCTACCGTATAAATGTATAATAATAATAATAATAATAATAATAATAATAATAATAATAATAATAATAATTATTATTATTATTATTATTAGTAGTAGTAGTAGTAGTAGTAGTTGTTGTAGTATTAATGTAGTGCAGTAAAAACTGCTTTAACAAAAATAATAATTATAAATAGTTTATAGTTTACTAATTTAATTAATAAACTAAAACAACATACCATTTTAATTTCATATAATGAATAACTATTTCAAATTATTATGATAAACAAATATACAAAGTGCACTGTAGGCACAAATGAGACATTTATCTGATAAAGGATAAACAGAATAAATCCAAGTTATGGAATGTTCCACAATATTTAATAAAAATAAAAAAGTAAACAATTTTGGGAGATTTTGTGAGTCTCAAGAGAGAAAATGTGGTTGGAATTTACAGAAGGAGAACTGAGTGTTGGGTATGAGGTGGTGAGTAGGGGTCTGGGGTAAAAGCAATGGGGTTACAGACTGTTTAATGACCTTTTTACAGTATTGATATGGAATTACACACTTATTAAACACTATAATTTTTAATTCAGCAATTTTTTTGTGTAATGTTTGTAGCTGTTAGGTGGAGGGGTGTGTATGGTGAACATGTACAGAGAGCATTTCCGCTATGAGGATTTTATATGTTATACTTTTAGACACACGCTGTCTTTTCAAACCTCAGTTCGATGGCATTGAGTTTGGAGCAAAAGATCAAAAGTTTGAACCTACTAGCTTAGTATATAATATAAAATAAGATACAGTATATAATATACTGCATATATAATACCATGACGTTCAGAAGATGCCACGAGGAATCGGGATATTGCTGAATTGTTAAGAATTTCAAATATAAAACAATTTTGACTTATTTAACACTTTTTGGTCAGTGCATAGATAACATAATTCATCATATTACTATTACTTAATTATAAATAAATATATGGACTTTTTAGCACATTGCTTTTGTTGTTGTTGTCCATAAAACACAGGCACCTCCTTTCAGCAGTACTTCTTCAGCAGTGGACATGTGTTTAGCTATGCAGTATGCATACTGAAGTGTGTGTGTGTGTGCTGAACGGTGGAGTGTGTGTGTGTGTGTGTGTCTGTTTGTGTTTGTGTTTGTGTGGGTGTGTGTGTGTGTGTGTGTGTGTGTCTGCAGAATTGAGGTGTCATTCATAAAGGTCTGCGATAGGGAGGATGGGGCTCAAAACAACTGGGCTTCTGGACATGAAACACACACACACACACACTTTACAGAGAGACACAAGCCCAAAGATGACAGTCTGAGAATTGTAACTGGTTATTTATGATGATAATTTAAAAAAAGTCAGTTGTTAGACACACCTACATATGAAGATGTTTTGAAAGATCGCACACAAGAAGCCATTCCTGAGAAAAGCCCATTGATAAAATATGGAGCATACTGTATTGTCCATCACTATGCAGATTCACAAATATTGTTCTTTAAAGTAATATAATGATTCATAATTTTTATCCATTAAACATATTGTGTTCACACTTGTAACATACTTGTACCTTAGCAGATCATTGGAGAGACTGCAGTTTGGCACTAGTGCATGGTACAACATAATGACAACAGATTAAGTTTTGATAGCTAAGATCATATTTACAATGTTGCAGATTGCTTGACTGAATTTCAGTTCCCTATATGTGTCTCACTGGTGAACCATTGGTGACACTTTTTCGCACCTAATTACATCAGCCAAAGGGAAATCTGCAGGTATATGTAACTGACTCTTAAATGACTTGATTAATGCTTATTTTTCCTATTCTTGAATTGCATGGACATTATGTTGATTTCAACTATTCTTGGTCAGCTGTGCAGTCAAAGTGCTTAAAATGTTGTAAGAGGTCCTGTAATTCATAATTCAATTTGTGTTTTCCATAATGCAGTTGGTTTAATGTCCAATCCTGATCCTGAAGTATTGACACGGTAATGCCAAAGCATTTATTACAGAAATACATCAGCGCACACGTAAAATCTCTTTGGTAGTGCAGTAAATGCTATTACTATTCATGTTCCTACACCCTACACATTTTTCTCAAAATATAGCACTGTTGATGGACAAAGTGTCATGTGATCCATCAAACACATCGTATTGCTTTGAATATAATAAAGTATTTCTCTCAATACATGCTTATATCTTTTACAGTCTCTCTCTCTCTCTCTCCCTTTTTCTCTCTCTCTCTTTTTCCCTCACTCTTACTCTATTTGGTTTCAAAGGTCTTTAGAAAAAGAAGGAAAAGAAGTCATGCTCCTCCCAGGTTCAGGCCGAGGGGCTGCACTAACACGAGCAGCTACACAACACCACAATTAGCGGCAGTCGTTGGGCTTTGTCTGTGCTGAGCTGCTCGACAGGACACATAATGGAGAGAGAGAGAGCGAGAGCGAGAGAGATGCTTTTTCAGCACAGAAACAATGAAGCCTCGAGCTGAAATGGACATTGCATGAAAGGCCCGTCTCAGAGATGATTGCATAACTTAAAATAGGAGTCCATTAGGAGCAGGGCTCAGCAAGTGTGTTTAGAAACTATTGCTGATAAATGGTTGTGTTCACGATTGCACTGGATTGTAGTCTGTTTCCATTGTTTAATCAAAAGACGCTGTTTACTATATTTGAAAATGTTTCGAAATAAATAATATTATGAACTAAGAGCCCTAACCATGCAGTTCAGTTTAAGGTATGGAAGTGGAAAAGATATTAATTAATGACAAAACAATGAGTAATCCCAGCCATCATTTCATATTAAATTTCATATTAAATACACTGCGTAATTAATATAACTTATTTTCTTTTTTACACATTCTCAAGGTCAAAATTAATAACTAACAAATTATACAAGTGGTCCTACAAAGTATTCCAATCAGTGCATATAGCATGCTTTCTGTCACTAAGTCCTATCTACCAGGCCATGTCAAAAGTTAATTATTCTAACTAATGCTTTATATGTAAGAGATGTTTAAAGACCCAATCACAAATAGCAAATTTGTAATTTTTTTAAAAAAAGTTAGAGCTACCATTGCCTCTGATAATAATTTCTTTGTGCTTTAATCAAGTACATAGAGTGCACTGCAGAAGCTGAGTGTGCACATTGTTGAAACCCACTTTAACCATCACACACATACACACACACACACACACACACACACACACATTTATCTTACTATCCATTGACATAATTATTAATGCTAATTAATACTGTGCTTACACCTAAATCTAACCCTAACCTTAACCTCAGTAACCAAAAGATTAAGATTTAGATTTTTTTATTTTCAATAAAAGTTGCAGTTTTAGTATAAAAGCTGTTTTCCTTGAGGGATCAATGAATTAATATTTTATTCATTCATTCATTCATTCATTCATTTATTAATTAAAAGTTTAGATTTTATTTATGTCCCCGCAGGGCAAAAATCGTCAGATACTCCTCTCCTTGTGGGGACAATTGGTTACCACTAACACATTAAAACATGCAGTCGCAGTCTCAGTCTCTCTCTCTCTCTCTCTCTCTCTCTCTCTCTCTCTCTCTCTCTCTCTCTCTCTCTCTC
>JANDJT010000131.1:3022048-3046473 GCA_024331685.1 Stegophilus panzeri | reverse complement strand
TACTGTGCACATAGAAATGACAGGTGATACAGATATATTTTCTGATAATGCTGTAGTATGCTCCGAGGCGTTAAAGGAGTTAAAGTCACAGCCATCAGCAGGAGAAACACGAAGGACTACGTAAAGACCGCTCTCACTACCCCGTAACCCATCAAACTGTTAGTGGTCGATGTATAGAATGCTTTTCATTCATGCATGTTATTTAAATCGTAACAGGCTCGGGGTATATAAAAATAATTGGTGGTAGTATATAGATTGTAGGCTATATATAAATAATTCAGTTTAGCTTTAGTTTTGTCCCATAGCCTGTGATTTGTGTTGATAATAGCCCTGTTAGGATTAGTTTTAAAAATAGACCTGTAAATGGGTTCGGCAATAAATCAACTGTAAAAGAAATGACAACATATCCTATAAATCCCATTAATTTATTTAATTTTATGATTATGGTTTTACTTTGTAAGTCTCTTCCAGAAAGCGTTTGTAGACTTGCATCGTTACCTATACTTTAACTAATCTTATTCATCAGATCATAATATCAATACAAGAAAATGACAGTGAAATAGGAAATATTAGCATTTTAAAAGATTAAAACAATTTTTATTGTTGGTATCTGAATATCAACCTGTATTTCTAAATATTTACTGTGTTGTGTTGCTACAGAAACGAAGGGGGATAATGGCCAATAGGTAGTTATAACGGTCTATAAGTTATGCTTGTTAAATATTTTTCATTTCAGTTATATTTTATGTGTCGCGAATTGAAACTATTTAAAAAGAGCTGTTCTTGTTTGGCTGAGCTGCTTTTCCCTTTCGGCCTTTTGAGGGAAATCTCACAGCAACGACTGATACACACACACACACACACACACACACACACACACACACACACACACCCTTGTGTGTGTGTGTCCGTATGCGTGTGTGTGTATCAGTTGGAAACACGGTGGGATTCTCAGCCTTTGTTCCTCTACTGACCAAGGGTTAGACTGGGCCCTATTTTTTCACTGTTGCCACCAATGTTAGAACAGAAATGTTTAGCTAATGTTGTTTTATTGGGTTCTTGACATTTATATAATGGAAATGTGAAACAAAAAATAAAATTTTCGTCATATGTGTTTATCAGTTGTTTTCAGACTTTTATCAGTTGTTTCAGAATTTTCAATATGCTGTTTCATGCATGCTTTGGCAGCAAAATGACAAAAAAATATGCCTATAGTCTGCTTCTCTTTTAATCTTAAGAGGCGCAAAATTTTCTGACATAATAAACAAGTCAGCATGCTAACCCAACAATTTGTGAGGAAATGTTCTAATTTCAGAAGCTATCTTTTTCTGGTAGACATGTTAGACTAAAGCCTTTAGACCGATATAGCCGAATTTGGCTTAATGTAATTAACAATATAACCTGTAGGCCTACCGAAAGAATACATTTTACAATATTAGGCTATAATAATAATAATAATAATAATAATAATAATAAATAAATAAATAAATAAATAAATAAATAAATTCACATTCACCAGATGTGTGAGGAGACGCGTATTAAAAATGGGATTTTAGTGCAGCTACTGTGTAGCTATCTAGTTTTTTTTTCTGTGCGATTTATGAAATCGAAACATTAAATGAATTTAACGAAGCTTACATTGAAATTAATTTATGTTTCCATTAAATAAATATAGAAAAGATCAGCTTCACTCGCCATTCACATAAACCGAAGGTGGCGGTCCTTAGCTATGGCGAAGCACAATTGAACCCCCGCCGCTGAAAAAAAAAAAAAAAACCCAGTGCGGCCTAAAAACCCGGTTTCTTCTCCGACCACAATCACACCCCACCACTGCCACCAAGCGGCCGTGTGCACGCGCGTAAGGACGTATGCAAGGGCCCGGTCCCGTGTGTGTGTGTATGTGCGTGTGTGTGTGTGCGTGTGCGTGCGTGTGTGTGCGCGTGTGTGCGCGTGTGTGTGTGCGTGTTTGTGTGTGTGCGCGTATTGTTCTTATATATTTTTGCCAATTTTATCCTTACTGGCATTATGTAACACGCCAATCCGAATTTTTAAACAATTCTTTGTGCATAAATTAAATGTAAATGTTTTATAAGTACTTTTACCCAATTCATATTCATAATTTTGAAATGATAATTTTCTTGGACAGTTTTGTTCAATAATTATAGGCCTACTATCGTGTTAAAACTCAGTAAATGAGTGCAGCCCAGACTTTTCACTTCCATCTGCTGTGAAATGACGGATATAATCTCATCTAAACCTGGACAAAACTCGACTGTATCGCTGCCAAGACACGGACGTCTCTTACAACCATTTCTGTCACAAAAAAATTTAATGGCGCAGAATAGTTCTGTTTGGTTTATTGCATTTCGGTCGATATAAAAAAGCCATCTTTAAAAAAGATCTGAAATGTTGCTGCTTTGGGTCGCTTGCCGCTGCCACGTTGACCTGGAATTGGCAAGAGATGACTGTCGACAACAGATTGTCGACAACACCTATTAATGTCAGACCGTATATGTCAACCTATTAAAATAATACCTTATTAGGCCTTTTTTTGTTGCTGTTAAGGTTTAGGGGTGCTGTTAATTTGGGGTTATTATATTATTTTCTGTTTGTTATTAAAACAAACACGTGTTGACACAATGTATGTTACATAATTCGTTACATAATATTAATCTGTGCTAATAAAGGTGATCACAATTTTTAAAAGAACTAACTGAGCTTCTGAGAGGAAAGCTGATTATCATGAATTGCAGAATTTTTGCATGTTTAATGTCGAACAATAAAGTTCACATCAGCAAAGCAACATCTATCTATCCTTTTGTGCATTTTGTAACCAAATAACAAATTTGCCAAATAATAAATAAAAATTTTAACGTTGAGAATTATTTGTATAGCCTAATTTGCATATAGCATATGCAGCTTATCTGTACACTAGGTGGTTCCATTAGCACTAAACCAATAACATGTTAAACCTTAATCTTTTAATCTTTATTATAAGGAATTACTCTCTTAACCTTTGAAAACCATCAGCGACGTGACTTTAAATTGTGTTTTTGTTTGCCTACCCTGCCTCAGGCAGTGCAAACACTACACGCATGTAGACTATTCAGAAGGCCTATTGGGTAGATTTGGAAACGGACCCTTTAGTACCTTAATGGGAAAACCTTCTTTACTTGGGAAGCATTTGTCCGTTCAATGGATTATTTAATTGACACTACTTTAACATCAGGCTAAGACACAGCAATATAAAGTCAACTTTGTTTACCCTTAATCAAATGACCCACGATGATAAGATACGGGAAAAAACAAAGTCTATAAAATATTTAGTTTTTTTTTTTTATTGTTGTGACTGTAACTAGTTAATCCCTGGAAAGATCAAATGTCCCACTTGCATTATCTTGTCACTGACTGGTGTGTCATTTATCGGTCAAATAAGAATGAGTTTTAATTCATCAATTGAACAGAATTAAGGCAAGCTATATTACACCTCGGTAAAATCAACGACAATTTAATATAAATAAACTACGTCAGCATAACGGCTTCCTGTGGAATCAGAAATAATTTGCATTTTGTCCGACAGAGGGCAGAACCAGTAATTTGGTTAAAATACATACCTAATATCCCCCCAACGAGAGAGAGAGAGAGAGAGAGTGTCTGCATGTTTTAATGTCTTAGTGGTAACCAATTGTCCCCACAAGAATAGGAATATCTGACAATTTTTGCCCTAGAGAGAGATGTTTAAGTAGAAGGAAAACAAAGTCACACATTGTGAATACAGTAAAACGTTCAAAAAGACTTCGTTTTCAGTCCGCCGATGCATTTTGTTTATAATAAATAAAGTAAATTAAGCTTTAGTGAAGCTTAAAATGAAGCATGTTGGAAGTGAATAATTCCTTTCCAATCTCAGGTTAATTTAATAATCTTAATAAGCGATTTGGTTGGATATGGGATATGGCAGTAAAAGCTACAGTGGCTGACCTCGCCCCTCACTGTAACCTTAACCATCCATAAATGTACATACAATTTGGCTCCACAGCAGTACAGAATTAAAAACACCCCCGCTCCCCGGGGATTTTCTCTGTGAGAGAAATTACGCACCAGTAACATTTTATACAAGATAATTGGGAAAAAAAATATTCCAATCATTTGAAAATCTCCAAAACAAACAAAAAAACAATTTTTTTTTAGAAAATTGAAGAGGAAATGAAGGTCTATATCCAGTTGGTACCCCCACCCCCATTTCCCAATTTTCCATTTTATACACATCAACTTCGCAGTAAATGACCATCATTGTAATGAAATCATATTTGATTCAATGAGGACATTTTTTTTAAATAAACAATTCAATAAACATTTATCTAATCTGTTTCATGTATTACAAGAATGGACCAAATCAAAGAACAAGCTTCATCACTTAATGGCAATGCACTATTGACCTGCTGCTCTAAACATTGAACTGCTGCTTTCGGAGACTCAATTAGGAGAAAAATGCGAACTTCTCCAGATTATCATTAGATGTTCTTTTGGAGGAAATGTATTTTTCTTTACCCAGCCATCTTCCTCTTAAAATTTGTGAAATAGAAACTAGGAGACCTAGGCTATTGAGCTGAAAAAACATTAGTTATTATGAAATTTAACAGAAGTGGCCAGAGGGATCATGTAAAAAAAAAAAAAAAACACAAAAAAACAAACAAACAAAAAAAACAAACAAAAAAAACAAACAAACCCACAAACAAACAAACAAACAGATAAAAATAACCTAGACGATATTTAGATTTAGTCATTTTTAATTCAACATGTTAAAGTGAACTCTGTATTTTGTATTAACTGAATGCTGTGCAAAAAAAAGTGTTATGTCCTGACATGGTCATAAAATAAACCTCACAATGGCAACTGTAATGATTGGCAGTTAGTGTGGCATTTCATAATCTTTAAAAGTGATATGGTATTAATTTGTAATAAACTCTGTATGAGATCGACTACCAGATAGAATACAATAATGCAATATAGATTTCAAATTAACAATATAATTCAGAATATGCTAGCCCACTTTCTCTAAACTTATTGATGAGTAAGAAAACTTTACTACATCAGCACTTTCTGAAGAACTTCTTAAATTTTACGGGTAGGGTTGGCTGTTGGGTTTATCAAATACCAGAGTAAACATATCTTATCTTATCTTATCTTATTTTATCTTTTCTTATCTTATCTTATCTTATCTTATCTTATCTTAACTTATCATATTATCTTAGCTGATCTTGTCTTATCTTATCAGTGTTTCATATGTTCTCCCAAGTGGATTTCCTCTGGGTTTTCCGATTTCATACCACCTCTGAAAACACCCTGCTATATGGACTGGCTACTCTAATTTGTCCCTAGGTGTTAATTATTGTGTCCAGGGTTTTCCCGGGATATACTCCAGACCCACCGGGACACGTATTTTATCATCACACTCTTTCATTAAATATGTATTAATATATAAAAAATATTAATGATATAATTTGATAAATCACAGTGTAACAACGTGGTTATGGATGCTCTGTTTGAATATCGGTTGCTATGCTAATTCAGTAGATTAGGCTGTACTTTTAAAATCTTGATCCATTTTGTAACGATGAGCACCTGCCCCTAAAGACCTCTTCTTCTGTAAGGTCCAAATGTGTTTTTAAAAGTGGGGGTAGGGTTGTCAAAACAGGGGAGGAATCATCTGGTTATTTAAATGCAAACTGTACAAGATTTAGCAATAGATCTACGCTGCAGAAAAACAAAATAATAAAATCAGTAGGATTTTTTTCTAAGCCATTGTAAACGACTACAATTTTATATTTATTCTGAATGCAGACAGAATTTCAATAGTAAAATATATAGGCAGTATATCTTGACTTTTTAATGTGTGGAATTCACATCTCCATCTCTCTCTCTCTCTCTCGCTCTCTCTCTCTCTCTCTCACACACACACACACACACACACACACCTAGCCCATATAATTCTAGTCACGATGCAGCCTATAACGAGAGATATTGTAAATTATGTTATGTTATGAGTCATACAGATTAAAAAAAAAAGTAATATGTCTACTTAACTGTAGTTTCTTTTATTTATTTTATCTTCATCCTGATCAGGACAAAGCGTTTATATTGACTTACAACTAATAACTGAATGAGATTACTAAGTAGTTTAGTATTTAATGAATTTAAATACCCCCGACTCCCCTTCTCTTCTTATAAACTTTCACTAGGAAGCATTATAAAGAGTTCAGTAAATATTTGAAATATTATTTCCTAATTTCTCCTGTTTTAAAACAACACGCGTCATCATAGCAAAAGGAAACAATTTAGAAGGCGATACATTAATTTATTGCTGAGCTGTATGCGTGATTGTATAATGCTGAAGTGAATGTATTATGTCTTTGTGATGATTAAGAGTCTATAAAACAGGTGTGAGATTTCCTCCCCCTAGTAAAGCAACAGACTGCAATGCAAAAGTTCATTTCAAACCATCACCTAGAGTCAATCATTCTCTTGTTGTTAAACATTTGCTGCTGCAACAACTGACTAATACAGTGTAAAAGCAAAACCCCCACAAATTATTCATTGAGATTTATATGGGCAAACTTTAAACAGCATTTGTTACATCCATTTTGTGGAATAACAATGTGGGTCTAAAACAAAATGGCGGCCGTTTCTCTTGCCCGTCACCTGCAACATCATCACATCCTCACGATTTCACATTCGTAATAATCCCGACTGATATTCAGTGAAGACTAAAATATGAATGAGTTTTGGTATTGGCTCAAATTAATATTTGATTCAAATGATATCCAACGAAATCACTATTAATCGTTAGCACGTTCACGTAAAATCGGGTTGTTAATATTCGTCTCTCTGATAACGCTGAAAAGTGAAGATGTCGTAAGAGTAGCCAAATGGTTGCTCAAAATAATCTGATATTCGTTTCCCGAAAGGTTCGTAAGTAAGCTAGTTCATTAATCTTAAAAATGTTCTTTTAACGTGGGCTCATATTTAATTCCTTATTCTGTAAGCTTAATCGTGTCTGGGAAAAGCATGGGATATGTCAATACATTTCTTTTTGTAAGCTATATCTTTTTACAACTACAGCGCAAATAATAACTTTCAGATAAACAACACGGTCTCACTTTCAACTTTGTAAGAATTCACTAAAGCCAACTTGTATGAAATATTGGGGACCTTCTTTAAAAATCTGCCCTAAGTTAAATCCGTAGCTTTAAAACATGTTTTCTTTTCTACTCCATATGTGGTGAGAATCCAGCTGTGTGTTTCAGCTTGAATATGGCACATCATGCATATTCTACAGCCCGCACCATTTGACAAAAAGGTGTAATGTCCATCCATCCAACCAGGTTTCGGGCTAAAATAATAAAGGTCACTGAAGCATTTGCTATTTTACAAAGCGTGAATCAAGCAACAAGAAACATTGACGCAAATCAAGAGTTGGAATTTAGGTCTAAAAGATGTCAAGTTTGATCATTTTAGAAATGCAATTATATTAATTCGAGACCTGAGTCTTTTCAGCCAGGCGAATGTACTGTGTTATCAGCCAACTCCTGAACTCCCTGGCATCGATGTCTATTCGTTTAAACAATTAAACTATTAAACAAGTGACAAAAGTATATTTATTTTGTCAATAATTTAAATCAATCAATACATCCTAATACAAATACAAAATAAGAATGTGATGACATTGCACAGTGAGTAAGAGCAGAACATTTACAGAGTCTAATGGGTGTTGCAGAGAGAAAAAAGCCAAAGCTTGCTGAACGGCCAATGAGAGAGAGAGAGAGAGAGAGAGAGAGAGAGAGAGAGAGAGAGAGAGAGAGAGAGAAAGAGAAAGAAAGATAAACGAAATAGTAAAAAATAGTGAAAATAATTCTGCCAATGCTAAACATATTAAATATTATAAAATGTTACTTTGGATTTACTAAATAAACTCTCTTTTACCCATTTGGTTAAAAAAAGATAATTATTTATATAAAAAAGAAAACTTTTTTTGATGATGACTTAATTTTATTGAACATTTTGTTTCTATGGCACTGATGTAAATTGATTTATTATTATTATTATTATTATTATTATTATTATTATTATTATTATTATTATTATTATTATTGTTGTTGTTGTTGTTGTTATTATTATTTTAACTCTGGATATTAGCTTGGTTTTCTTGCTTTATTTTGTTCAAGCACATTTAGTGATGAAAACCTTCTTGACAAGTGTAACCTGGATATAAAAGGCTAGGAATGTGCATTTCACCCACTACACCTGGAATCCTTTAGAGTGTTTATTATACAGTGCTAGCGGTAACGCGTTTTGCTTTGGGTGAGCTGGAATTTTAAGCAGCATACAAGGGCGTGGGCTATGACGTCACACACGAAATAGAACTTGTGTTCATTACAATAATTAGTCCACAGCACGGTTTAATGCGTAAATCAGAAAGTGGTAATTAATTTTCCATAACAGCACGGCTTTGTAGCCTATATTTACGTCTGTAACATAAACAAACTTATATTAATGCACTCAGAATTATTCCTATAACAGCTCACTCACAGGGACGTGTATGCTAAATACAATCGAAGTCTAATAATAAACGGATTAAAAATATGTTGTTGTTTAACAATAATAAAAATACTATAATAGTAGATATGATGACGCTTTCTGTTAGGAGACGTTTATTTAACCTTTATTGAAGGAGTGTCCAGATCCATAAATTGCAAATTCTTGTGTGGTTAAGATGCAAGTATCGCCTTCCTTAATACAGGTTAAAAATCGCGACGTCCTTTCGTTAACATTTAGAAAAAAAATAAATCGTTGGTGAATCGCTGTGGTATGAGACTCTATACTCAAAACACTAAATGAAATAATAAAAAAATAGTGATCCATATATCACTATTATTTTAGTAGCCTAGTTGCGGGTAAAGGAATCTTAAAAGTAGGGGTTGCTGCAGCACTCCAAGCCCCCCTGCTTCCCGCGTCCTTGGCTTGGTGTACTCATAAGTTTAGGGCACGGGTTCTCTACCCTGTCCTACATGTTAGTGTTTTCCATGCTCGCAATACACTTGATCCAACTAAACAGCTAATTAACATTTCTTGCTGAGTTGGGTGTGTTAGATGAGAGAAAACACTAAAATGTGCAGGGTCCTCACCTCCAGGACCCAGATTGGGAACCTTATGGGAAAACAACATATTGCATGAATGAAAGGGAGAAGGCTGGGAACAGTATGAACAGCGGGTACTGTGCCGAAGAACAGCATACCAGTTGATTTCATCTGTATCCTTATTTACAGATGGAAATACTTCTTACAAACAGTGTTTGTACAACATATAATAATAATAATAATAATAATAATAATAATAATAATAATAATTATTATTATTACTAGTATTGTTATTTAAATAACATTATTATTTTTGTTATTATTGTTGGTATTGTTACGATTAATATTATTAATAATAATAATATTAATACTACTACTACTAATAATAATAATAATAATAGTAATAATAAAAAATAGAACATGAAATATTAATAAATAATAGTCTTTAACGACTGTGCGTAAGTTGTACGCCGATTAAAACATTTTTTTAAATGTCTAGTTCGTAAGATTGGGGTTTTTCTGTTACGTTTGGCGGTCATTATAGCTGTAATTACAGGTAAATAAATGGGAGAGCTAGGCTACTTTAAATCAGGAGTTATTAAACATTTCGCAGACAGGAACCTCATTTAACGGCATACAAATCTGTTACAAGCACCCAGATTTATAAATAAAACTGTACAAGAGTACATATTTATTTTATGAACATAATCCAATGATTCAATATCAAGCTTATTATGTGAATGTGAACAATTGTTTTTGGGTATGCATTTGAGCCATATAGCTTTTAATCCTAAACTTTCCACTCACAGAACGCACTTCTATTAAAATTGTGATTAGATTCAAGTTAACATTCATTTTGTTTTTAGTTATTGAGGTGACTAGTGACCAATCAAATAGGCTAATAACCAAGAACTCGGTAATAAATATAATAACTTAACAAACAAGCAACAATATAATAACAAACAAACAAACAAACAAAAAAACCCTGAACCCCTGGCTATGCTTCACGGACCCACTATAGTGAGTACCCACTACTCACTATAACGGAGAAGGCGTGCTTTGTCACTGCTGAACAGTTTTGGGCAAAGTTCCTAAGTTAACACATCACCTTATATAGGATGCTGATAGTAGGCCTAATATTAGAAGTTGATCTAATTACTATGATAAGATGTCCCAACAGAACAGTAAAATGCTAATTCATTGCATTTAACTTATGCTACGAGTAAGGCCTGGCAAATAATTTTAGTGACTGTGTAAATATAAACATAAATAGGCTACATTTCTCATATGGGACAAAAATGCCTAGATTCCAAAATGTTCTTGAACCACGTAATCAAATTTACATTACACGTGAGACGCGTTGATTCCATCCTCCGGTAGTAGCCCAAATAACAGTGTTGTACATGCATATTTGAGTATTTCAATGAAACAGAATGAAATAGACGACACTGATCTTACTGTCATCCATACTGTGCACAAGATGCAAGACATGCAAATACTGCACGTGTAAGACACTTGCACAAAAGTAAAAAGAACAATGAACATAATGAGCAGTGCAAGCCACAACCTTCACAGAACAGCAGGAGCATCATTAGAATAAAAATCGGTACAGCGCGGTTAATCGTACTGTACCTGTAATACTAATTGCTATAGATAGACCTACGTGTATTAACGCCTGGTGCCCAATATTCCCAGGATAGACTCTGGATCCTGACCAAAGGCCAGGATACACTGATGGCTGAAGATTAATGAATGAATGAATGAATGTAAATTAATCTGCATGAGATTGTAAAACAGTGTTGTAATATAGAATATACTGACCTACATAGCTTAAAATGCTGGGACGAATGGGTCCAGAGAACATTATAACGTAAATTATTTGTACAAACGTTACTGTGCAAATAGAGAGAACTGACAATGTGCTGAATCATTGCGACTTAGTACCTCAGCACCTGCAGTACTGAGATTGTAAGCCGTGTAAAGTGGTCACGTTTCAAGCTTTAAAATGAGCAGAACACCAAACTCTAAATCGAGTTCCACACTGTGAAACACAAAATTAATAACACAGCACAGACACTGGATCATAATCATTGTACTAGTTCGAAGAAGGTCATTCATCTGCAAAGCTGAGGTAAGATTATGTTGGCTAGACACAGACGTCACAGTAAATGCTTTACAAAATACAGGGTTTACTTAACCCACTGGAACCTGTGATAGATGTCTGTCTGCGACTCAGAAACGTTTCAGGAAAAAACAGGAAAAACAAACAAAACCAAAAGCACAAAAAACCCCAACGACATTCACGCCTCTAATTCACAGGATAGAATCAGTGAATCAGTCAACCAGCAAGTGTCACTTCACTATCCGAGACACACTGTGATCAGTGTAGTCTAAACTGGGGCAGCAACAAATTACCATAGGAACTGAGGCACCCTTTCCTCAGGAGAGACAATCCATGAACGACCAACACACATGGTTTACTAGGTTTCACTCCAAATGTTCCCGTTCCCTGAACACTGATTCAGCCTAACATAAACAAGTCGGCCAGATAACGTTCACCTTAAAAGACTTGCTAATTGACACTATTATAACTCTTAAATCAGGTATAAGCGTAAAAAATTGTTCGGCTGTCCGTCTGCATGTCATTTCAAAATGAACCCTAAATTACAAAAATACTAGGCTACTTTAGGGTGTTTGGTTTGTTGCAGATAGGTCAAAGATTCCTGTTTTTTAAGGCTGTCGGTACAATGATTAACACTGGAAGGTGTGAGAACAGGTTATGAGCTGGCACACAAATGACCTCAGATTATCTAGAGCACAGTTTCCCAACCCTGGTCCTGGAGTCCCTTTCCTGCACATTTGAATGTTTTCCTTAAAAAACACCTAATTCAACTAATCAGCTAAATAACAGCCCGAGAGAGAGAGAGAGAGAGAGAGAGAGAGAGAGAGAGAGAGAGAGAGTTTATTCAGGACATGAGGAACTCTAGAACCAGGGTTGGGAACCTGTCATGAAGATACACTCTTAGAAAATGTAGACTCATTAAGGTTTATTCGGTTGCCCATCTGGATGAACCTTTTTAAAGGTGTACCTTCTATATAGAAAACTTAAAACAGTGTTTCGTTAGTAGAAGGGAGTGTAAATAGACCCTTTGTGCCGGTGAACTCTTAATTATTCAGTGATCATCTAAATAACCACTGAGTGTGGATAACACAGTTACTATGTGTTTTTTTCCCTTATTCTGTTGAGATGCATGTGATCCAATCCTATATGCCTTTACTTACATTGAAAAATGAGCGCATAAATCACTTTAAATCGTCAATGATCTAGCCGTGATTTTATCACATTTATCTTATGTGATTCGACTAGTCGTAGGCTCCCTGATAAAAACAAATATTAACATTATAATACAATAAACTACATTATTTAAAAATATTGCATCACTTATTAATGTGAAATGATTTGAATCACCAGCAAATCATAGTCTACTCTAGAGACCACAAAGTCTCCATCAGAGACGACTAGACACATTTAGGACCTCTATGAATCCCATTTGAAAACCATCAAACGTGCCAGTCTCAGGTCACCTGTCAAACCATTGGGAGCCTTTTGTGAGAACCGGCATGGAAGACAAAATACCATTACTCACCTACTTTAACTATGCCTATGAATATACAGACGGTGTTCAAATAAATCCAATCTTTTTCACGTGAGTCCATTGTGCTGTTCCATCAAACGGGCTTAAGGCAAAAGCTAATGGGATCTGGCTTAATAGTCATTAGTTTTTGGCTAAGTATGGTACAACAGAACGATTTATCAGGATGCAAAGTTGTTTTGGCAAGTGGGGCAAACTCAGGTGTGACTTAGTTTAATTGCACAAGAAAGGATATGACCCTGAACCACACACATCACCCTAACGATTTGTAAGTGTATACGATTCGCAAAAGAAAGAGTAAATGAGAGCAGAAACCAAACAAATTATAGTGTCCGCACTAGCGCTCCTGTTACATGTATATTACATGTCCTGCACATTTCAGTGGGTTCCCTGCTCTAACACTCATACTTCAGCCCCAGCAATGGCTGTTAATTAACCGATTAGCTAAACCAGGTGTGTTGGAGGAAGGAAAACATGAAAAGGTTAGGACCCTGCACCACTGATACATTGTTTCTAATTGCAGTAGATGTGCAACAGTGTAAGCCTTTGCATTTAATGTTCATTTGACCTGTTTGATTGCAGGCTGCTGTAAGAAATGCGTCTCTTCCCACGTTATGTACTGTATTCAGGCTATAACCTAATATCACCTATGAAAAGCCACACGGCTGCATTGACTCTTTTAGGGTTAAATGAACATATAGCCTTGTTAATTTGTAGCTACTCCGCTGGACTTGTGTGTAAATGAAACAATGTAAGAGTCAGATATGTTTAAACACTGGGCTTTTACTGTGCGAATATAACCCCTTTATATATTATTTATTTATTTATTTATTTATAATAAATAACGCGGAACCTGCCTCAGATCAGCTGACCGGGTCACGTGACCGCGAGGTTTGCTTTGCGTCTCCGCACAAAATGGAGTTGTCAGATTCTGTTGTAAAGGGGCTTCAAACCCTAGCCGATCCAGCTTACTTGGACTTAAAATCGTTCATCATCTTCACCGAAGCGGCCTTCAGCAGTCTGCTGTCGTTTCCGACTGGCAGCGTTTTCGGTAAGATCAGCTGATTCTGTCCTTTGTACTGGTGAATATCTGGCTGAAAATGGGCATGAAACGGGCAGTAGGCACACTCCGTGTTCTGTTTGCTAACAGCTGTTTATTTGTGTTCACGAAATGCGCAAACTGTCGAGAAAACTGTGATATAATATCAGTGTAAACCTCCGAATGCATTTCTCTTTGCCGTCTTTTCGCTTACTATGCTATGCTAGCATGCTAACATGTAGCCTTATGATTGTAGCCTATTCATGCATCACAACAGCATTTCTAGCCGACTGAGCGAAATCCACAGCCTGTGCTGTGCATAGATTGGATATCATTACAATCTATTGTAAACGTGTATTTATAAATCAGGATTATAACGTGCTGATTCAATATCTGGATTAATTTTTATGCTCTAACAAAGATCACAGGTTCCCCAACCCTGGTCCTGCCTGGAGTAACCCCCTGCCCTGCACAATTTAGTGTTTTTCAATGCTCTGGTTCAGATAATCAGATTATTCACACCCCTTCCTGGATTGGAGTGGGCGTGCAGCAAGGAAAACATTGAAATGTGCATGACAGGGGGTGCTCCATGTCCAAGATTGGGAATTTGTGGCATAGATGCGACGAAGGTGCCTTAACATCTTAAATGCACTTATAGTCAAGTGTCATTTCTGCTTCTGTTTCCTTTAGACTACCCAGAACTGAAGAACATGGATCAAGCTCTCCTGAAACACTGTCACATTGCAGCAACAACATTTATACTGGAAGGAGTAAAACAGAATGCAGACAGGTCAACTATATGGTAATCTAATAATGTTATTTCTGTATTTCTAGGTCCTTTTGTGTTTAAAGGTACATGTGCACTAACATCTACAGTTGTTCTTGCAGCTCGTCCCTCGAAGACCTCAAATTTGATAGTGAGAGAGTGGATGCGTTTTATGTGCTATATCAGGTGATAACCTTCTTCAAAGTGTGTTGTATGTTGAGTGATTTGTAAACAAATGTGTTCATAACATTGATTTTTCATTTTCTGTTTAGAAAAAGAAAACTAACCTGGAAAAACTGTTGTCAAGGTAGGGCACCATGTTTTGCTGATAGGTTTTGATGGTGCTTTGAACATAGTGAAAATTAGTAACAGTCAAGTGAATGTTTGCACAGTGAGCTGGTCTGCTATAACAACTATTGTCTCATTGTTATGTAACTTTGCGCTCTGCAATTATTTTTTGTTAATTTGCTGTACTCGTGAATATACAAAAGGTACCTCAGGCTTATGTCACATGTCTCTCTAAAAGCATGTGCTATATAGATGTAAACAATAGATACCAATAAAGCCAGTCAGTAATTTTAACATGTGATTTGATTGTTTTTCAGCATTGATGGATGTCCCCCTCACATAACAGATGTTTCTTGGCGCTTAGATTACTGCATAAAGGTAAGATGTCTGGTTTTTAAAAACCGAAAATGATTACACAACTCGTACTGAATGACAATCTGAATGACACATATTGCTTCTTTTAGAACAGCCATGTTCATAAGGTCAATCAGCCATCATATCTGATTTCTTTCAACACTGAGGTATGTGTCATATTCCAAACATTAAATTTTTTTGGCTTTAATGCAAAAGCAGAATCCATTGTAAGCAAAGATGTGTGTGATTTAAGGATGGTGCTGTGAGAATTGAACTTGCAACCTTCTGGTCAAAGTGCAGAACTCAGATGCAGATCAGTACAAATCATCTGTTTTATTGTCTTCGCTTGAATTGTCGTTTTTCAGAACGGTGACAATAACGGCGCCTCTTCGAAACAAAATTTTAGCTGCACGTTGGAGCAACTTCAGGTATATTTATTTTAAAATTAAACCATCCTGTTTAATATTTCAAACATATGCATTCCATAATAACAGTTTAACGCTTAACACAATTTCACAGGCCAGTATCCAGTGAGTTCACTAGTAATGCATTTAAGAAAGTTTCAAAAACAAAGTAACACTATATATAACGTAATGTAAGCTGTTTTCACAAATCTCAGTGATAAGTTGAGGTATAATGCATGAAGCTGTAGTCCAACCAGTTCATGTAGGTAAACCATCTCAAGGTCATAAAGGTGACCCTGGCATGACAATATCACTCTCATTCATGTTCAGTAATCGCTTTGTCCTGATCAGGGCAGTAGCATAAAAGAAATTGTTAATTTTTTTTATTATTATTGTCAGTGAGTTTTTTTTAAAGCAGTGTAAATCTACATTGTAAGTGTCTTTATTTTAATTTATTTTATTCAGATTTACCTAGTATTTATCATGACCCCAGTTTTAGGCTAATTTTGTTGCTCCAGCCTTTTAAACCTTGTGTGGGGGAGGTATAATGGAAAATTTGAAAGAGCCACATATGTTGTAGCACTTTCTTGTTCTTCTTCTTTTCGTGTCGAGGTTCCACTTCATAGTGGAACCATCGTGGTGGAAGGATTAGCCGCTCAGCAGTATGATACTGAACGTTGCCCAGGGTGCGTCAGGAGAGGCTCCTTCCGTGCACAACTTTCACACAGGAGGTTTTAGCCGTTAATATAAAGTTAAAATAAAGCTTCAGTATTAAACTGAGCTTTAAGTAACTTTTTTTTACACTGTCGGAATTTGCTTCCATGTACTTAAAAAAAAAATAATAATAAAATACTAACGCATGTATTATCAAAAAAACAAGCATTTTAATGAATCGTTTTACCGACTCGTCACGCAAAAAGGTTTATAAAAAAAAAAAAAAAAAAAAAAAAAAAAAGGTAGCGCGTGCCCCATCTAGAGCATTGTCCTTAATATTTGATTACTTTTTTGTCACGTGCTTCCTGAAGTGGCTTACATGCGTGTTTCTCTGTTAAAAATGCCATTTAATCGACATATACAACATTAAATAATATCTGCTATACATGGAAGTTCATACATCAGTTGCAAACTGCATGCGTGCAAACCAAGTCATTATGCAAATTTCCTGGCTAGATTATCCGGAACATATGAACCACATTACTTTAGGCATGTCGCTGTGCTTCAGCGATTTGTATAGGGCTAGAGATAATTAAGCTGTTTGGGACAACGTTCATAATCTAAATAAATTAGTAAAACATGAGCAGTCATTTTTTGGGAAGATTGTATGTCCATCTGTGCATTCGAGACAAGTTTATTTTTTATTGACTACCATTTTAATGTAAGTGCATCATGTACTGTAAGCATAAAGGAGAGCAAAAAAAAGGCCTCTAGAGTTTACAGCATGTTAAGTCGGTGATTTATAATGCACCCCTTATTTTTTTCTGGAAGGGGAAAAAAAATAATGTGTGTAACTATTGTGAGGAAATTAATGTCTTGTGTAGCTACGAGTAGGTTTTTAACAATAGTTATTTTCGAAACTTTTTAGGATTTAGTGGGGAAGATGAAGGATGCAGCGAAGAGTGTGGAGAGAGCCGCCCAGCTATGACGCTTTACCAGTTTATACCTCCGGTCTGCATTGTAATATGCTCCATCTTCAGCCTCTACCCGACCAAGTCCATGTTTGATGGGTTTTTTTTTTTTGTTTTTTTTTTTTGTACGTTTCAATGTTCACAATAAAATAACAATCAAAACGCTCTCATTTGTTTTTGTTGTTGCTATATGAATTATGACGTGTGTGTGTGTGTGTGTGTGTGTGTGTGTGTGTGTGTCTAAGTGTAACTTTTGTTTGTGCAGCCGTTAATTGAAGCAAGCATTTTAAAGGCCGGCAATACAGTATTATATGGCTTGCAATAGTTACTTTAGCAGACCTTACATCAGGTTCAAACTTTCGATCAGACCAGCTCACCAGTAAAGAAGACAAGAATATGCTCAAAATTCTTTTTGTTTTTTATGATCCCATTTAGCCCACGGGGAACCTTACACACTCTTTTCCTTATGTTCCATAAACATGCGGTCTAAAGGGCCAAGTTTATCCCATAACAACAACCAAAATCAAAGAGGGACAACATATAGGCTACCTCTTAGAAGTAAGTAGGAGTAGAAGAAAAAGGCAGGCTAATACCTATGTCTAGTCTTTTTTCGGAGAACTAGATTATTTAATAATCCACGTACAAGAATAAAGGAAACGTGTGTACTGTAAACGACGTTTAAAAGAGGTTATAACCTATTTAAACGTGTATTTAAGTAGGCTACTTCTGGTTCTTTTAGGTTGAACTGCCGTAATGTTTGCACAGACTATACTTAATCACACGATTAATTCTGTACCCTTTATTCTATTAGCATTACTGCATAGTCATTAATGTCATCTATCTACTTCAGTCACACTATTGCTGAAGCTGGGTTCAGTCTATCTACTACTGCAATATTTGCACATAGGCTCCTGGTAAATATGTTCGCTCTGACTCCGTACTAAAGCTCATTTCTTGCACATGTCTTGTTCTGCACTTTATTGTTCAATTAATTGTTTACTGTTGACTGTTGAGCTGTACGGAACTCAGTTACCACCAAAACGGTTGTGTGGCAATGAAGCAATGTTGCATCTTTGCCTGAAAATGTACAAAATGTGCAAGAAAAGCGGTGTTGGGGCCACACTGACCATCTACATTCTGTGGATATCTGCATTTTAATCGTTAACAAATGCAAAGAACACTGAGTATTTATTTGCCGAGCATTGATCTGCTGACGGATTGCTGCCTCTGCGTTTCTTCTAATAGGCCTAGAAAACGATACATACGAATGTGTAATTTGTTCGCATTTTGCGGCGTGTAAAAAAATCTATCAGTCTCCGTGAATGCACAGATACAATGTAATGTAAATTTAAATTTTTGAGACAAAGGGTTACTAGGCTAAACCATTTTGCGACTGCATGATGCAGACGTCGAAAACCGATACATGTGAGAAATGCCTATTCTGTTTCCCCCAAGTATTTTCTAAAGCATACCAATTTTCAGTTTTCATTCTCGCTGAGGATAAATGAGTCGACCCGTAGCTCTAATTCCCAGGCCGCCCTTAAGCAACTGAGTCACGTGACTGCACGGGGCGGTCGAACCGCAAGCCATTTTGGGGGACGGTGTCAGTTTCCACCGAGCCATCAGCGCAGCGTTGTACAAAGAGCGATTCGAGGATCTTAGCCGAGAGAAAGGGCGTTTTTCTGCACTCATTTGAGCATATGCGGATTTAAATATAAGAAACCGTCATTATTTACATCAGAAATCCAGAAGGGACGTTTTTCCCGCTACTAAAATGCGTCGTAGCAACGACTCTGATTGCAATTGACAGCGTCTGCAGCTCTTTTTCAAAATGGCCGCTTGGCTCGCACTCGCTTTCTGCTGATCGACTCGCAACTTTTCATTGTCTAAACTCCGCTCTTGAGGATTCACCCCGGTCTCTCCCAGGTACGTGTTCTACGGGATCATTTCTTACCAATGTGTTTTTTCAGACTGGGTGTTTTGCGTGAATGTGCGGGGTTTTGTGAGCTTAAAATGGATACGCGTTTTGCTGGATGCTGGCGCTGACAGACAGAAGGGCTCGAGCTCACACAACCAACTCTCTGTCCACGCACGGGCTTCGGTTTTTAGTTCTTCTCCAGTAGATGTTCTTATGTTTCCGGCGTTATTTGTTTTAAATTGTGTTAAGGGGTGCGTGATGTGTTGCTTTAGCATGTTGCCGGTGGTTTGTACTTAATTTAATGCTTATGTTAGTAATGAAACGAAGCCGCTGTCTCGTGTTCGCAAGCGTAGCGAGTCAAATGTTCACGCGAGCCCGTGATCTAAATGATATTTTGCTGACTGTATGACAGTGCAATTATCCAATTTTATAGATATGCAATCTCAAACAGGTTGAGAATTCGATGAGATAAGTCTGGTGTGGGAAATGTCTTACTTTGTCCGCCTTTTCAACTAAAATTCATATAGTCGGATAATTGGCGGTGGCGAGTCGGAGAAGCTGTCCGCGAGTCATAAAAACTTGTCTTTTTTTTTCTTTTTCTTTTCTTTTTATTTTTTAAAGCCGTTGCGGGATTAAATTGTGAAATATGAATGATGCAACGACACGTCGTTGTGAAAGATGCATGTTAAAATTAATTTTATGAATAGTTTTGTGAGTTGCGTCCAGGTGTGCTTGTGTTTACTCGATTAAGCGCAGGTTTGGTGTAGCGTACACTGTATAAACCTGTATACCCTGAACATTGCTTACTTTTAAGACTACCTTAACTCCCTGAGGTATACATTTAGGGTCTTTCTGAATACTGCGATACATATGCATAATGTTTTTGGTCTTGGCCCATGCATGCATATATATACCTACACTCCGCTTTGTGTGTGTCTGTATGATAATTTACCTGCACACAACGTTATTTGGTTCAGAAGTAATTATTTTTGCCCGCGTGCTTTGAAGGGTTTATTCGGCCTTATTTTAAAATTATTTAGGCTACGTACACATAGGCTATGTAATGATAGCCATGTGATTTTGCCTTTCTTAACTCTTAGGGGGGGAAAACGTCATTGTGCAACTTTCACACACACATGCCATTGTATCCTAACGCAAAACGACACATTAAACGTATCCGTGTGTAAAAGCGCGTTCAGTTTTTCTGTGGTCACATTATGGCTGCGTGTTTAGTATGCAGGCTCCGCTGACTACATCCACAAATACACGCGTCTTGCTTGTGAAAAGGGCATGTGATGAATAGTCATCTCTGTATGACTCGCTTCCTCTGCCATCTGAAATGCAGGTTATGGCCTATGTAACGAGAGCAAGTAATGCAAGATGCATGGCTGCACTACTAGGCTACATGTGGGCCACAGTATCTTTAATTGAATCATTTATTGATGTTTAGTGTCGTGGTGGGTTGTTTTTGTTTTTTTTTTTTTTCCCCCCCCGAAGATCCATACACATTATTGTCTTGTATAGGCCAACAACTAGATTGCAAGCAATAAACAATAAGCTGAATTTTTGTATTCTTCATCGTGGCTGATACACCTGAAAACTGGCGCTTTTACACTGCGTGTAAGTGCTCGTTTGCTTTGGCCATGCATTTTCACTTATTAGTCTGCAGACCCAGCGTGCATATTGCCCAGGCCCGGGACAAACCATTTAAAAGGGCCTCCAAGAACACACACACACACACACACACACACACACACACACACACAGAGAGCAAAATGTAAACGGCTGTAACGCAGAATCAAAGTGTAATGCAACATTCAATATTGCTGTAAGAGCTTTGTCAGACACCCAGTCCTTTTTTTTCGTTTTCTGCTCAAGACTTATGACATGTTAGCAAGCTTGCATGAATGAATATAGCCAGAGACACTCTACACATGAGAAAATGTCAGTTATTAGCCCAAAACATTCAGTGAGTGTCGAAGCTCTTACCGTGAAAAACGTAGCAGACCAAACCATTTAAAAAAAAAAAAAATGAATTATTAACTTCCCTGATGAGTTGTATACGATAGTATTTTTTTTGATGGTCTACTTTTTTTTTTTTTTTTTTTTTTTTTTTTACCACCGTAGTATGATAAATGTATTTCACCCTCCTGGGCCCGTGACAGATTCCCTGGTTTTCCCACTTGACGTAAATAAATGAAAACTGTAGCTTTTGAGATTACAAGTGCTAGTTTTCTTTGGCCTTCCTGGGTTATGCGTTTTCAGTAGCGATTAGTCCGTTTTATCCCTCGGCCGCTTATTGGGGGTCATATTTCTGCAGGGCCCCCTGTTTACATATTGAGAGCTTGCCGTGTGGTGATAATGATGTAGTATGGTCGCACTGCTCTAGTTCATGTCTCTTATCAGTGGAGTTATTCAGTTATCACTGAAGAGGAACCTGTGTGAAAATTAAAGCTAGAGGGATTGTATAAACTAGGATTTATCCAGTGCTGTCCAGTTAGTCCTCCGAAGCATAGGCCTGCTGTATGGAGTTATGTACACGAACCGCTCACTAATATTTACCTTAAAAAGTTCTGGAGGAAGTTCAGTTACTGTCTAATCAGATGACGTGACAGATGATCCCGTGGCACACCGCTCACCTTTCAGGTGTGAATTCCGGCTGTTTCTCTCATAAGGACGTTGACTGCCTACATTCAGCATATAAATTGATTTAATTTGGTTTATTTATTGTGTAAACTATCTATTATCACTATGGATTGAATTGCAGAAACGAGGTTGTAGACTTTATGACGGTTTGTAGCCACAGATATGTGGTTGCATTGCAACAATGGGAAGGATTTCAGAGTGAAAGTCTCACATGAACCTTTGGACTCTTCTGTCATGTCTGGTCTTGGGGGGGAAATCGTTGCGCATTTGCAAAGTTTTATGAATAACTTAACTCAACCAACATGCTGTTTTAAATCAGGCAGAGGTATCTAACGAGCCAAAGTAAAGTAGCAACTAAAGTAACTGCAAGTTGTTTTATGCAGCTTGTAACGTAATGTGTGCAGAAGCATATGGGCTGTTTCCACTCTCAAGGGGCTTCTCACTGAACATCAGTGAACATTTTTAACCACAAACTGAAACGGAATTACTTAGGGTGGTCTACATGGCTATGAGTGTGAGTACACCAGAGGGAGGTGTACTGCACATGGCTCCAACTTATTCATCATTAGCACTAAGCGGAGAAATACACAGCAGCAGTTATAGCATTACTTTATTAATTTTGTATAATTTTAAACATTATTGCAGCCACTAGGCTACATAATGGTACTTTTGAATTGTTGCCTCATGAGAAGTTATGCATCCTCTCTTTAATGGCAATATCAGTCACAATGTAAGATCAAGGTTTTCCTTTGTGCACAAATCAGGACATACGTAATATTAGGTTATTAGAGCATCAAATAAAGCCAAGCTCGGCGTTTGAAGCTTTACTAAGTAGCCTAATATCTCATAAACGGTTTAATTTCGCGATATCAGTTTACATTTCATATTAGATTTTTTTTTTTTTTTTTTTTTTTTTTTTTTTTTTTACTATAACCCCATTATTAAAGCTAAATGCTGACATTGCTAAATGTGTGCTCTTTCTCGTGGGCACTACCGTGAGGTATATGGATTAGCGATAGCAAATCTTTAAACCTGTAATGTCGCAAATAGCCTATGTAGAGAGCAAATACCCATGACTTGTGTTGTGTCCCACTCTATACACTACAACTTTGGGAGTGGGAAGCTCAGAGGTGTGGTTGAATGCATTGCAATAACATCACATATAGGCTGTATATAGGGGGGAAAACAACAATGCATTTTGTGTATAGTTTACCTTTAAATAGACACACGTTTAACGGGTTTAGTTGAATGCTGCGTGCATACGTTTCACCGCGTTTTAATCCGCTATGGTTAATTTGGTGCTACGTGGACGAGAGTGGAGTTGCTATAGAAACAAGAAGCGTTTCCGCGTGCTCGTAACACGCGCGGGTTCAGAAGTGTTTTTTATTTAATACATAGAAAAAAAAACTAGGCAGTGTGCATGCAGCTGAAATGTCAGGGATTGCTAGAGCCTCGTTATCAGATGCATTAAGCATGTACAGCTTTAAATAGAGCTAGTAAAACTCGAGATTTAAAGATTTTATTGAGTCAAGTGGATATGAAATGGTCTGTAGGTTCGGATTGATGAGAGAAATTTACATAATTTCTAAATTGCCCTAGTAGAAAACCCAAGTATGCTAATCTGATGGATATTGTTGTGAACTGGTTATGTTTATTATTAATAAATAGCAACAGATAAGGAGTCTTTTTAAAGGTTATTTTTATAAGCCTTGTCATAAGATTTAGAGCCTCATCTTTGGAACATAATGCATTTTTGTTGGCTGTCATTCAGCTTTCCTCCTCTGCCAAGCCACAATGGTTATACACTTGCTCCTTTCTCTTCAGGACCATAACCTTCCATGACGATGCATCGCACAACAAGGATCAAGATCACAGAGCTAAATCCACATTTGATGTGTGTTTTATGCGGTGGATATTTCATCGATGCAACCACAATCATAGAATGCTTGCATTCGTGTAAGTACTAAGTTCATTCATATCACTCAGGCTTTAATTAATCTGTCAGCTGCATAAATAGGCTGCATACTTTACTAACCTACCCTTTTTTTTTTTTTTTTTTTCCTCTGGTCTAGTTTGTAAAATGTGCATTGTCCGCTACCTGGCGACCAGTAAATACTGTCCCATATGTGATGTCCAGGTCCACAAAACAAAGCCTCTTCTCAATATTAGGTAATACATTTCTTTCTGTATTATGTCCTACAAGTGATAAATGCATTAATAACGATACAATTACTGACAGTAGGCATAATATGGTTACTAGCTTTTATGCAAAAGACACAGCCTTCATTTAATTTGAATATGTTCATGAACATGTCAGGATGATGATGATGATGATAACACTCTTGCATGCCAGTTGCTGTTTGTGTGCACTTATGTAAAGAATTAATTCCTGTAAGAATGTGCTTTTTACTGTCGCAGGTCTGACAAAACTCTGCAGGACATTGTGTATAAATTGGTTCCAGGTCTTTTCAAAAGTAAGTAATCCAGTAGACTCTGCTGATTCAAATAACCAGACAAGATGGAATAATGCAGAAAAAGTATGAGAATACAACAGGCATATCCTGCTATTAATCTTTAATATTCTGATTCAAACCCCGC
>JANDJT010000131.1:3011094-3022038 GCA_024331685.1 Stegophilus panzeri | reverse complement strand
CCCCCCCCCCCCCCCCTTTTTTTTTTTTTTTTTTTTTTTAAACTGTTTATGGTAGTATTCTGATGGGTTGTTTTATAACGGCAGCTATGAGATGCTGCTTTCAGGTTTAACCTAAACAGTGTTTCATAGAGGACAGATGTCCTTATGCTGCTGTATGAATAGGATAGTCTTTGTCTTGTTAGCTCAAACACTATTCTAAAATGCTGCCTTCCTAGACAGAACAATTTTGCATGTTCATCACATCATACATGACAATCATAAATATTGTGCTCATCCAACTTTTATCACCATATGTCTAGTTTTATAACTGTATGACAAATGCACAGAGAAATGGCAAATGTGCATAGTGTCAACTAGTATGTAAATGGATCAATGCTGGTATTCTGTTTTATCCTGAGTGCATTATTCTTCTTTGCAGATGAAATGAAGCGAAGAAGAGATTTCTATGCTGAACACCCTTCAGTAGATGGTAAATCTATTAACTTGTGTTTTTTTTAACTGACTTTAATAATGAAATATTAGTCATGTAACTGATTTAAATATCTAGTGACAAATATAATATGGTAATTAGAATGACACATGATTTAGCTTATTATAATATTGATTACTATTCTTTTATTAATAAAATATCAATTTAATTTGCCTTTTAAAAAAAAAAAAAAAAAAAAAAAAAAAAAAGCTGCAAATGGTTCTAATGAGGATCGTGGTGAAGTCGCTGATGAGGATAAGAGAATCATCACAGATGATGAGATTATCAGCCTGTCAATTGAGTTCTTTGACCCCAAGTATGTACTTTGAAACTATAAAAATAAATTGAAATTCTTTCAAAGACACGTAGAACTCCTGTGCATAAAGTATTTACCTGTTGAATTTTTCAGGGCCAAACAGCAAGGTAGTGAAGGGGAGAAACAGACTAAGGATGAGGTAAAATGTCTAAATGATTAATATGGTTACATATGTCTATTTAATTCATGTACCTTGGTAATGCTGCTTGTTTTCCAAATGAACTTTTAAGAATATTATTTGTCCATTTGGGAGTGTTTTTAATTTTTCATGTCTCTTTTTGAAGCTAAACAACAAGAGGTACTTGCAGTGTCCTGCTGCCATGACTGTAATGCATTTGAGGAAATTTCTGAGAAGTAAGATGGACATACCATGTACCTTCCAGGTAATCGTATTTCCACTTATTAATTTTTTTTTTTTTTTTTTTTTTTTTTTTTTTTGAGAAGTATGGAAATATATTAAATATTACTTGTAGTTCAGAATGAAATACTGCTCATATCGGCTTCATTATTTATAGTATTTTAGGAATTAAATCAGACTTAACATGTAAATGCAATATCTTTTCCCGTAGATTGAAGTGATGTATGAGGATGAGCCTCTGAAGGACTACTACACATTAATGGACATTGCTTACATTTACACGTGGAGAAGGGTAAGCAGGCCTTGATGAAGAAAAATTCTGTCAAATAATTTTGCTACGTAATTAGCACTTGTGAAATGATTTTCCAAATGATTATTTTTTAAATGATTGCCACACTATTGACTTTACGTCTGCTTGTGATGGATCAAGTGTCAGTACTGAGAACCCATTCTCTCTTTTACTCATGTCAGAACGGGCCACTACCCTTGAAATATCGAGTACGTCCCAATTGCAAAAAGATGAAGATCACTCATACACAGGACGGCTTAAGCAGTGCCAACCGCTCAGAAAGTGACTCTGCGAGTGACCAGGCCAACAGCCCAGCTGGAGCCCCGTCTACATCCTCACCACTACCAAGTCCAAGCACACCCGTCAAGTCCACTCATCCTCATTTTCCCCATATTTCCAACCCAGTCAACGGTTCCTCTATGGGAAGCCCCAATCGTCAGTTTACGTTCAGCAACAAAATGCGAAAATCATCTCTGAATGGATCCTCTACTTCTTCAGGGTGATGGGGTTAAAACTGCTGAAGCCAACTCCAGATTACCCAGCTATTTTCCATGCCAATATCACATCATTGTAGCCATTTTACTGTCATTATTCTTATTACACATGTAACTTTTAACATAGTGGAAGTGGCACATTTCATCCAATTGCTGGAGTAAATTTGGGAACGATAGCCTTATTGTGGCTCTAAGCTATGGGATTTGCAGAACATCCAAAACAGTTCGCATAATAGACTGAATCTACTTTTCTATCTGTATTTTTTACTTTTTTTTTTCCCCCCCCCACAACAAATCCAGAGGTGTTGCTTGTATTTTAAGTGTGTACTTTCTTTTAAACACATGATAAAGGCTTTAGTTTGCCTTTCTTGTCTAGTTAGGCCTACTAAACATTCCTGGTATATTCAGCTGGCATTGACATTGTATCAAAGAAAATATATATTCGATTCAGTTTAAACGGATTAGAGAAGTTTAAGTTGTAGTAGTTGTGCATATAATTTTTTTTACAGCAGTGTAAAGTCTAAAGCACCATGGGATTATCCCCTCCCCCAACATCAAGGTTATAACCTAGGCCAGTGTAGATATGCTC
Source organism: Stegophilus panzeri (assembly GCA_024331685.1). Taxonomy (NCBI): domain Eukaryota; kingdom Metazoa; phylum Chordata; class Actinopteri; order Siluriformes; family Trichomycteridae; genus Stegophilus; species Stegophilus panzeri. The sequence continues at coordinate 3,019,523 of JANDJT010000131.1, read as the reverse complement.
ACTTCAGTGTTCATTTGTCTTATTGTTTGAATGTATGAATAACTATTGTATTGTTACTGTTGCACAGTATAAAAAAAAAATAAATAAATAAACATTTTACACTTTTGCTGCCTCTACATGATTTTTACTGCCATTATTTTCTGCTGTTTGATTAGTTAGTTAAACAAACAAATAAATACATAATATGCTAGTAAAATAAATAGGTTGCCACGAGCTGGGCTATATCGTGTCTCACTCATATACAATCATATATTCAGACCACAAGTAATTAGCTGTCCGGAAAGGGTCGTTTGAAGTGGTGTGCGTGGCCCAGGCTGATGGGACTGAGGCTTGTGTATTTGTGTGTGATGTGCGCATACAAGCTGTATACCTAAGCATAACCAGCGCTTGAAAAACCACCAATTAAGCGTTTCTTAAACACTTAAGGACTGAAATTGCTGTAGCTGATTACCAGGGATTATTTCTCCAGCGCTGTGGAGTTCACACGTCGAAAGCGGTGATGTCCTCCAATTTCCCGTCTGTGCATGTACCGCTATGTGTATTGTGTTTATTGTATATACAATATATAGCCCAGATGTCTGTACATGTCTGCAGTATGTCGGGACGACGGAGTCTGCCCACAATTCATATTGCAAATAAGGTTAAATATGGATACCCATCTACAACTTTACTATAATTACGAGATCTGCATCTCATAGAATTGTAACTTGTAAACCAATTGCAATCCATTTTATGGATTTGGTCTCAGAAATATGCAGAGTGAATATATGTAAACATGATTAGGATTGAGGATATAAATAATACTATAAATAGCCTATTATAGGCTAGTATTCTATTGTTCCATCTGGGTTAAGAATGAATAACTGCATGATACTAAGGCCACGAATTCTCCTACTGTTTATACTATTTAATATAAGGTCATTACAATGAACTGAATAGAAATAAATTATACTTCACATAGGTCTAGAGTAGAGCAGGCAGCAGGTGAATAGCTACTGGTATCACCTTTGTTTCTTTCTATCAATAACTCATTATCGATCAGTGGGCTCAGACAGTGATTACTCTCTGATAGATCTGTCGTGTTTAATTTTAGGCTTTAGTTGGCGTTATTTGTTTCTTTATTTATTTATTTTTCCGCCGGCAAAAATATTTCCCCTGCATTTAAAATACACACCGCTGGTCATGGTTTATGCCCGGCTGAAGCAAGCACAGCTCACTCTGCCGTTTTTTTTATTTTAAAATTTTTTTTTATCTTTATTAAAGAGCACTCTGATTAACATTAGCGGTTGGTAAAAATAACAACAACAACAACAACAACAACAACAAAAAGTTAAACATTTTATGTTGTGGTTCCTGGCAGTGGCGTATTGCTAGGAGTTCATTTTAAGCACGGATGAGGAAATAGGGCTTACTAAATAAAATCATCACGTGATCACCACGTGATCTGCTGCTGGCAGACAGCAGTAGGAGCTGTGGTGACTCAAATTTGTTTTTAGTCTAATTATAGCTATAAGGCACAATCTACCGTCATCCAGTTTTGCCATATTAACAACGTAGCCATAAAATAGCCATACCTTTATGACAGTTCCTCTGAAAATGATTAGCCTATAATTAGATGCTAGTAAAAGAGGAAAAATACATTTTATATTACGAAACCAGATCTAACCTATCTTTTCTTCTCGTGTAGTACATCTACCTCATCTATATGCCTGTAAACTCAGTTGGCTAAATTGTTTTCAAACAGAAACAGCAAAAATTAATTATTCTGAATGGCTAATTCTGTTTCTCGCCATAGCAGCTGGTAGTAAATAAAATATGCTTAAACAAACTAAATTGATGCATTCATCTGACTTTTGGAGAGGTGAAATATCCAATGGTCGAATAGTAACGATTTCTTCGCTCACCTTTTATTAACATAATTATGGCGCAATTAATGCGCAAAACATTTTGTGTGACACGTATATAATCAGCTGCACTGTGTGTGTGTGTGTGTGTGTGTGTGTGTGTGTGTGTGTTATGCTAAATACCCACGAACAAACATTTCGAACTGTGACAAAATATTTCAAACCCGACCCCCTTTTGCTTCATGTTTTTAATAACCCTGAATGCTACCGTACTAAATAGCCTAGCCGAACACTATCTGTGGGCTGGTTATTAAGTAGCCTGCTTTTTTCTCTCTCCCAGTTTCCGGAGAGCGCGAGACGAAGATTGACATGCTTGACATTTTTAGACCTTCTATTCTTCATACAGCATTGAAGTAAACTATAATAGGATATATAAACAATTTAAAAACGTAATAATAATAATAATAATAATAATAATAATAATAATAATAATAATAGTTTAGCTGCAGGAAAAAAGACTTACAACCTTATTACAATATGTGTAGCCTAGATCAAAAGGACACCTGGCAGGGGATTTCATTAGAAGAAAGCCACTGGTCATTTCCGCGAGTAAACGCTGTGGTCAAAGAAAGAAAGAAAGAAAGAAAGAAAGAAAGAAAGAAAGAAAGAAAGAAAGAAAAACCTAAAAGAAACAAACAAACAAACAAAAAACACCAACTGGCGCATGTTTAGAAACTGCGTATTCCCTAAATTAAACATAGTTCCTCAACATTGTGGCTATGGTGTTGATTAGCCGATAAAATAGATGGAGACGAATATGACTATTAACCGACACCTGCTGTCTTTCAATAGAAGGCTTCCTCGTTTATTGACACACCTGAACAGGCAACTAGTCTTAAGCTTAGCTCATTTAAACGATTAGCTCATTTAAAGGTCTGTGTTTATTTGAGGCTTTGGGAATGGAGACCAATGGAAATGTAGCCTATTTTATAAGAAATTTCTAATAACACGTACACGAGAATAGTATAAACTAGGCCTATTGTTACGAGGAAAATACAGCCTGGGGTTCATAATAAATTATTTTGTGCTTTTTGGTGATTTTATCTGCTTTTAAATGTGCAGCTTTATAATCTAAAAATAAATTAGGACATTTAGGAGAAAATGCTTATGTGTCTACCCAGCTGACAAAAAAAAGTCCCCAGAACGTCCCCTAAATGGCCTCTGCGAATGTCCCCCGAACGTCCATGTGTAGGGTCCCCGTAACTTCCTATTATAACATATATTATATATTATAACGTGTTACAACAGCAAAAAAAAAAAAAGGGCCAAGTTTAGCATTTTGACTGGAAGTGACAGATGGATCATTATAGCCTATGTGAGGAAATCTAAAACAAAAATCTAAAGCAAACACTTAGTACAGGTCTTGGGACCTGGTATTATTATTATTTTTTTTTTTTAGAAAAAAATCATTTAGTCCTACTATCATTTCTGGCCTACAAATAGGCCTGTATCTCTGATTTATGTAAATAAATGGTGCATTTTTTAAATTATTATTATTTATTATTTACTATTAGTAAACATAATAGTACAGGAAAATGTGAGCTAAGCACACATGGATACAGGATAATATCTAACAGAGAGTTGTACACTAATACCCTACAGTGTCTTACAGACTTATAAAATTACGTAAGGTGATGTATGGAAGTTTTATCAAAGTAGTCCTGAGTAGAATTTTATTATTATCATAAGTATGAATATGATTAATTTTCAACTAAGTTATGTCTCATGCATGAAGATCAGATTTCTGAAAAGATGAACAGTACCAGGATTATTTCACATAAAAGCTAGCCTATAAATGTATAAATTAGAAAAAATAATAATTCGCCCCATAAAAACGCAATGGTATTATACATTAACACTGGTATAGTAGGACTGCTAGTGTATGTAGTTGTTGGAATTACAAAAAATATCCGTTACATTTTAGAACAGACGATGTGACAGCAGGGATGGTATGCGCTAATTTTTTCAGGTTGTTGTATTCTGCCGACTCAGAGTTTATTTCCCAGATGATCAAACTCTCCCCTCACTGAAAGCTTAGCTATATAGGTTTGGATGTTTTAAATGCATAACAATGCCCATTATAGTGCTGGGGAATCGTTTGCTCTTATATTGTTATAGGCCTATGTGAATCAACTGAATGTCAGGGGGTTACTGGCGAAATAGAAAAAAAAAAAAAAAAAAAAAAATTACAGGGTTCACAAGATTTCAACTTCATGATCAGATTTTAAATAAATGCCTGATATAGGCCTAATGAAGGTCAAATAATTCCAGTGGCACGTGCCTCCTCCCTTTGACGTCTTAGCTTGTAGGTCACATAGGCCTACAATATACTGGATATAAAACAAAAAAAAGGTCTCTGTCAACTAGAGTATTTCTATTTTGTCTTTAATAGCGTCTTTATTCTTGCTTTGCAAAATAGCAGGTAACCTGCAAAATGTTCCGATGGCTATATTTCTATACATCCGAGCGCGTGCATGATGTAACAGGCTAGTCTACAAAGCCCAAATAAAATGATTCGAAACTTGAGTTTAATATGAAATCACGCCCGAGTTTAGATCATTCTCATTTTTAGCATTTTGATTTTTTAGTTCCGTTTTTAAATTAAAACTTACACAGTGCATGAATACTCAACCCACTAACCCACATCTCTGTAATAGTTAGACTTTCACATGACTGTGCAAGCGCATTCGCACAGATTTTGCACAGGTCATAGGTCATATTTGAATATTTCCCACTTTTCTTATGCTTTAAAATGCGCACTGAATAACTTAGTGCTGTTCCTGGATACTGTATATGCAAGGTAACCTTATAACGTGGAGATAAACCTGTTAATTAAATGAGGGGAGGTGTTTCTGTGCTGGAATATCTACTGCCAGCTTATTTAATGTAATGTCAATATTAATATTTTAATATGAATGTTTTATAATTTAATCGTAATTTTAACAATATTAATTATAATCTGATGTAATTTGTAATACTTATTATGCATGCTCGTCCTCAGGTCTCTGTATTAAAGGTTTTTATAATATAACAAACAGAGTATAGTGTCCAATAAAAACCAAAGCGACCGCAGGCAGAAAAGGTAAAAGGTTATTTCCGGTTTGTTACCAGGGCAACAGTGGACCGCCAGAAGCACATTAGTCGCCTACTGGTTAGCTTGGTACTTAAAATGCTGTTATTAAAGTTACTGTTCACTGAACAGTTTTGCTAAATGATGCAGAATATATGGAGATTGGAGATTCAACTCTCTTGTAGTGGTTGGCTCCCTATAATCTATCATTTTGCCCCATTAATTGACGATTCAAATGCAGATTAAGCTGCAACTAAACTTTTAGGATTTTAGGCCTTTTTGAATGAAGAACTGAAGACTGCTTGCTTAATGATTCCCTGTCCTATATTTTCTTTGTCTTTCATCATTCCTATTCTATAGGCTACATTTAATTAAAAGAATGTGTGTAAGCACTTTGCTTGCACATCTGATGAAGGACTTCCCTGTTGAAAAGTCAGGCCTGGTCTAGACCAGCTACCAGCTGCCAAAACACAGTCCATGCTACTGAAACTGATAGACCATCTTTGCCAGCTGGTAAGTGCTTGTAAAAAAAAAAAAGAAACATTTTCTAAATTAAAGCTACTAATGTTATATCAAAAGCAAATTATTTTCAAGAAAATTAAAGAAAGGCAATTATTAAATCTTAAAAATGTATTACTCAATAATAAGGAAGCTGGAAAATAACTGACCAGCTGGCAAAGATGATCTATACCAGCTTGCAGCTCACCTGTGTTTTGGCAGCTAGCTGATCTGACCTAACTGGGTTATTCATCATAATTTTTATTTGTAATATTCTGGTTCTCTGTGTGATAAACAGCAATGTAAAATTCTTGTATTCCAATGTAAAATTTTCTCTTTAAATCTAGAAAAAAAAACCACCAGCATACGCAAACTGAGTTTCTCTCCTCATTCACTTCTTTTTTCAAGCCTCTATTTGGCCACTTTACGAACAACTCTGACTTTTTTTGTACATAGAATAGCACACAGCTTTGGATTCATAACCTCCTTTGTTTTTTAATATAAAAAGATCTTGCAGGACTGCTTAGATGCTTTGAGGAGAGGTTATCTAATTTTTTTTTGTTAACCTGGTTTAGCTATACACAGATATACATTTTATAATTGATTTCTAAATGTAAGCTCTTAGGTCATCTGATCAGAGACTTGAACTATATAATTTCATGGATTAGATATATAGGTGCCTTTAATTGTGTTTTATATTAATGAATTGAAGTGTTAACAAAAGCAATATAAGGGCCCACATGCCAACGTATTATTGCTGAACGCACATGCCAACATATCATTTAGTTTTATGTAATGTGTACATCAGACAGCCAAATCTCAATGAAGAACATGTGATGTTTGTCTGCATATAGGCTATCCAGAATCCAGAAAATGAAGACTATGAAGTAAACATTAAATTGGAATGTACAGATAAAATGAAAACAGCATAACAGCCTAAATAAGCTGGGTATGAGCACCAGAAATAAAACAAAAACGTACAAAATGGCAAAAAATAAAGAAAAATACTGTAAGAATCAAGTGATCTAGCCTCTTTTCAAACCGAATGGGCCTGTGAATAGTGCATCACTAAAGTCAGCTGCACTCTGAGGGTAAAATCCAATTTGATTGAGATTGTTTCCAATAAAATGAAACCACAAATGTGTCTCAACTTAGTTCTACCTATTCATTGCCTAGATTTTGTATACTCATTACTTTAAGATAAACAAAAAATTATTAAATATTGGGCAAAAACATTAATCTTCTCATTTCTCGACTTTATTTGCAGCCCTACATGAGACTCCTGTTGCAGCTATAAACTAGCCTGATATTCATATTCATTTGAATTTTATTTAATTTTAGGCAACTCTATCTATACTGTATTTTTTAATATTTGAAACAAATCAGTGCAAGATAAATCACTGACTTCAAATGTAGTAAGAATGCTGGCAAAACAGCATTTTATTTTAGAAACCAGGCCACGTTATTGCACTTCCATGGACCACTATTACTTTTAATTCATCATGCTGTTATATCAGTAAAGGCTTGTTCCATTCAATAAATCTCATGTTTTGCCCCTCTTACTCTGCTTGTGGAAGTGTAATATTCATGCATGCTTATGGAACACAATTAACTTTAGTATATCATAATTTGATATTTGTATAGGCCAAAAGGGAACAGGTTGTCTCACTCTCCAGTGTTTTCCTGCTGCTGTTTTTCTTGTTTTTTGCTCTCTCTCAGTCTCTGGCTTAGGTGTAATGTCCCTTCAGAGGCCTCGTCTGTTGGACGTCATCCCAACTATTCAGCATGCGGCTGCTCTGGCTCTTGGAAGGCCTGCCAACTACAGCGATGACCTGTCTGAGGCACCAGGAAAGGGAGACGTTCTCCCTCAGCCTGTCTGTTCCACAACTTAACAGAATGGAAGGCTTTCTACTTTTTACTTCAAAGAATGCATTATCTTGACCTGAATTTGTATCGAGTATGACAACACACTAGCTATTAGAATTGAGAAAATCCTAAATCATGTATCATCAGTATAATTTTTATGGCTTTATTTGACATTTTTTTGTTAACAAAATTATGCACATTATGCACATGACGAATGCTCTCTTGTTGGTTTGGTTTTTGATATTTTAGTATGTATTCTTGCTTTCATAAAAAGTATTCTACATTTGTCCAACTTTAAATACTATCTCTAACCTAATCTGACACAATGTAGTCAGAACAGTTTACAAAATTTATTTAAGGCCATAGAAAAAGATGTTTTGTTAGAAGGTCTTTACAGAGAACAGATACTTATAGTAAACCTTATAATACCTGTGGTCACATAACACATATAAGTATTGAGTAACATATTTATAAACAATATTAACTAATTAATTAACTATTTATGTATTTAATATGTAAGTAGATATGGCTTTGATTCATTGATTTATTGATTTATCATTGATTTATGAGTGAATATTCATAACAGACTCATACGCATTGAATATTAGATTTGAGATTTATTTAAGCCAAATATTTTTCCTGAATGAACATAACATTTTGGATTGATGGTGTTTTTTTTGGCATATAGGTCTTATGAAGAGCTTACATTTCATTTATCATTTCACCTGACTAAAACTGTCTTAACTGTCTGTGTCTTGTTATGAATGTTAGACTTCTGATTTCCAGATAAACATGACATAATTTAACACATGCAGTCATCTACACTGGGGGCACAATGGCTATTAGGAACATATTAATCTTTGTTAGTCTCCTTTTCATGCAGCTAGTTCTTGCTTTTTTGGTAACAACGCAGCATGCTGTGATTAGTTTATTTAGTGTTACAATGACTGATTATTATTTGTTTCTCTCTGTCTGTTCAGATAGTTTCTACCAGTAAGTATAGTTGCACTAAATGGTCTCGCGCCACAGTATCTAAGCGACCTTTTAGTTTTCTATGATCCGCCACGCCTACTTAGATCAAAAGATGCAGG
>JANDJT010000131.1:2992994-3010994 GCA_024331685.1 Stegophilus panzeri | reverse complement strand
CTGTAAAGCTGCTTTGAGACAATGTCTGTTGTAAAAAGCGCTATACAAATAAAATTGAATTGAATTGAATTGAATAGTTCAGCCACTGATACACACACACACACACACACACACACACACACACACACACACACACCTGCAAATTACAGCGATGATCTGTCAGAGGCACCAGGAAAAGGAGATGTTCTGCAACTTAACAGACTGGAAGACTCTCTAATTATTACTTCAAAGAATTGATTATCTTGACCTGCCTTTGTATCTAGTATGACAACACAGTAGCTATTAGTATTGAGAAAATCCTGAATCATGTATCATCAGTGTTATATTTATGTTGTTGGTTGGGTTTCTGATATTTTAGTAAGTATTCTTGCTTAATAAATAGTGTCTCAGATTCGTCCAACTTTAAAAACTACCTCTAACATAATCTGACACAATGCCCACATACACACACCCACACCCACATGCACACATGCACACCCACCCATGTGCACAAGTACACAGGCACACAAATACACACACCTACCCACCCCCCACCCCCCCACACACATTCCTGTTATTGCCAAAACAAACAGCATGTGGCTCAAGCAGCTGTGCAAGACTGTGCAGTTACCCACCAAGCCCAAAACCAACTATAACCAGGATGCCAGCAAACACTGATGCCACAAGGTCTGTTTCTAAACACTGAAAATAATTCAGTGCTGGATGTGTGCAAATAAGCTGTCCGTCCCTTATCTTAATTGTCCGAAAAACATTTTGATGCGATATGTATAAAATTATAATTCTAAAAATTTAAACCCTTCACTTTTTTTTTTGTATTACACAGTGCATGCAACTGTCACAACTTTGAGCATGCTGAATGTAAAAGATAACATCTTAAGTTCTTCCTAGATAATTACTAAATTGTCAGACTAGTTTAGAAATGACATAATAAGCAGTAAATAAAAATGCCAGATTTTCCTTAAAAAACTACTTTGATTGTGAATTTATGAGACAACTGCATGAATAGCAGCTTGCTTCATGTTTTCATTCAACCCATCATGCATGAATCTTTTCACCTTGTACTTTGAAATTCAGTCACAGAACGAAGGCAAGAGCTATAGGAACTGATGGTATTTATACCACAGTGTGGAAAAGCGTGCTATATTAAAAAAGGAAGAGGAAAAACACTTTAGGCACATTTCTGAACAACTTTACTATCTGTGTAAATGCTACTGGCTTTTTGGGTTGGGAGGAAATCTTGTTTTTATATGTAACAAAAAAAAATTGTTATTATTTTTTTTCCGATTTCCCCTCCATTTTTGTGTGATTGTGCAGTTCTTGTAGAGTGTAATAAAAAATTAGCTACATCTGTCACCCAACTGTTCCACCTGTTTGTTGCAATAAAAAATGTAAAATATCCAGTAACAAGCAAACGTGTTCACAGTTGCAGACATGCTTAGGAAAGCTAACATAGTAGAAATACCAGATGATACAAATTTAGTTATTACAATCCTCCACTAACATGTTAATAAAAGGCCAACTGCTTTTTATTTTTATTTTTAAATCACACTCTTTTTCTTGATCTGAGGTGAAAATCCCAAGGAATCCCAACAGACATTTCTACATAGTAATATTATGAATTGCAGTAATATTGCAGTAACACTGTCTATAATGAAATCCTTTACCAATAAATTGGTGAAGGCTGCAATTTCCTCTCCTCTTTGTGATTCTGGCTTTCTAAGGGCCAAAATGAGTGTGTAAGGAAGAATGTCACTGCTCTGATTCGGGAAATGATAAAACATGCCCCTGAGGTAGAGGCTACACGTGCAAAATACCTCCTAAATCATTTCAAGCTGCAGAGAATCTTCTCTGGGTTTCCTCTTTAGTTGTGCTGGATGGCAGTGAACATTACAAGTGTAGAAGCTCTGATCGAGTACCTTGTGACTCCTCCAAATGCAATGTTGCACACTCTCAAAAAAAACTTTACCTTGTTATTGTGACTATGCCCTAATAATGCATGTCACTAACACTGAAACATGTGAATGGTGTACAAAACCTGATGGGTGAACCATAAGTAAACTTATGATCAGTATTTGAAACACAGATTTGAATGTCTTATATCATATATCATCAGTTAGTCATTTTACTGCATGGCAGGGCATGCTGTTCTAGGAAATTAATCAACCATAAACTTGTGTGATATGGCTAATGCTGAAGTAATTTTTTTCCAGGAACAGAGGATTTTCTCCCTCTGTTTTTCATTTTCCAACAATTACTTTTTAAAATGAATTATTTAAAGAACAACATGTCATACTTTTTTCTCCATTTATTGTTATGTTTAATATTCTGGACCTTCTGCAAAGCAAGTTAGCTATGCTGCGTCCGACTTCGCCTACTTGTACTATGCACTAAATGTATGTACACTATTTGGGAAGAAACAGTACATACTTTTGAGGGTGCAGCAAAAACAGTATGCAATTACTGGGAAATACAAACACATCATGTAATGGAAGAGAACGTTGTTGCTCTGTCTTTTTATTTGACCCTACAAGATAAACATGGTACTCTTTTTACACAACATCCAACCATTAATCTTACATGACAATAAAAAACTTGGTTAGTGCTTAACATTTAGGTTCTTATACTTAAATGAAGATTCATCAGTGATGTTACACTCATCCGCCATGTTTGCAGGTTAAATTCGGCGAAGCAAACTGTTAAAAAAAAACTCTTCCCTCATGCAAGGAGTTGTGGGCAAACAGTAGTTCCCTCAAAAGCCTTCCTTTTGCTCTCACACATGAATTTTATAAGCCAAATAAACAAGCTTAACACACCATGTCATGTTACTGAGAAATTTCAAAGCTTTTTGCTGTGAAGACTTCCCCAAAGTCTCAGTGATCTAAAGTTTTTGAAGATCATTGAGACTACTGAGGATAGTACCACTTCAAAACCATGAAGATAGCTTTGAACCACAATTCTTATGAAAAGGTATGCTATGATGGCTTACGACTATAGTTCCTATGATAAATTTAGGACTGCAATTGCCACAGTTTTACACTCAAGTCTCCATCAGTGAACAGTGGATAAGTTCAACAAAACAGACTTCATGTGAAAATTGTAACGAATTTTCTGGTTACACAATTGCACTTTTTGACCATGTAGTACACAGTTATAGGAGGGATTTATTTTTAATTGCACTGTCAATCTGGTGTCACCCACATGAGGTTGGGTTACCTTTTCAATTTGGTTTCTCTCAAGATTTCTTCCTCATATCATCTTAGGGAGTTTTTTCTTTGCCATTGTCGACTCTGGCTTGCCCATTAGGCATATGTTCACACATTTAAATTTTATATCCTGAATTAATTTATTTCTGTAAAGCTGCTTTGTGACAATGTCTATTGCACTATACAAATAAAATTTAATTGAATTAAAGTTATAGGTTTGCCTCTGACCATTACAAAGTTATGACACTGGAGACTCCTTCCAAAAATGCTAAAATAAATGTCTCCTCACAGAACACTTACACAGTCCCTGTGCAGGTTGTTACTGTAGAAACAATAACTTACTAGAATGTACTAGAACAAGCATATTAATTTTTGAACCCTGAAGCTGGCATATATCATTTATATATCGGTTATACATTTTTGTGTAGCATCCAGGCTGTTGTCCTGAGCACAGAAGGCTCTATGTGTCGCCCCCTGCTGTTAGAATTGAGTTTAAACGCCCAAGTTATTGAACAGCTGCTCGACATATGGCATCCAGGTTCTTTGTTACTGTTTATATTTCTTGGCTCGATCAGGTTACACTGTCTATTAAATGCTTTGTTTTTTATTATTCCAACTTAAGAGCTTTTGTCCCAGTGACCATAAGACACAAATAAAATAAAATTTAAATAATAATGAATTTAATTTAGATAATTGTAGGTCACTCTGAATAAGGGCGTCTGCCAAATGCCATAAATTATCAAATTAAGAATAATTAGTTAAGTGGGGTAATCTGTGCAGTAATCAATAATCTGTAAATATGTGGAAATGTAATTCATTTGCTTTTAAATAGTAAGGATGGCTGGCTTTTATGTATTCCTTCAATATGTGATAGATGTCATCCTATTAGATACCATTCAGAGAATTAATGGCGTAGCAGAACTATTTTTACTTCTTTAATCCTTGCAGCATATTCATTATTGTTTGTTTGTGATAAATGCCTAGTAATTTGTATTGTTTTAAACTTAACATACATTATATATTCTCCTTTGCAAACTGTTACCTTTTAGTTCTACTTAATTATCATTTTAGTCAAATTTGTCATTCCTTATCAAAAAGCTTTTCTGTTTCTGTCAAGGAGACTCTTTGGTAAACCTTTCTGTGGAGCCAAAACTGCATCCAAATCTGACAGCTATGCCTATCTCCTTTATCTTTTAATCATTTAGAAATCAAATGGCAGTGCATGAACTTCATAACTGATTAGTGAGAACAATATCTATTGGCCAAATGAAAGACTTTGGAGGTGCTTATAGAGTGAGAAAAAGGATCTAAAGTTGGAAAATGAAATGTATCCATCCAAACTTTGTTTAACTATGGGAAATCTTGAGCTTGAAAAGTTCAGTTCATTTACTCACACTTTATTTGTTTGTTTGTTTGTTTGTTTGTTTTAAATTTTAGTCACTTATGGCCATAGTCTTTTTGCTTGCTTTATTTGTCCATGTGGCAAATCAATTGTGAAAATGTCTTTAGTAGCATTTGAAAATGTCCTCAGATCACATTGAACACATTGAACACATTGGACACATTGGACACATTTTCTAACTAGTTTTGATGGACAAAGTTTCACAGCACCACATAATGTAATATATTTCAAATAATTTATGTGAACTAAATCAAAGCAAAATAAATTCTGATTTGTTAATTGGTTCAGAGAAATGTAAATTCTTTAGGAAATTTTATTCTATGCAAGAAGAAAAATCATCGAATGTGATACATTTTATCCTGTTTAAATTGTATGCCATCACAGTATATGATCCTCATCAATAAGAGTTTTTTTTTTCCATTGCACCTCATCACCCACTTTACTCTTGGCTGCCTCTGACCCATGCAACTGACAGTCCACTTCTATTCTCATCCATCATAACGTGCCACCAGCACATTCCAGGAATAACAGATAAAATGGCCTCCTTCTGTCTCTCAGTGTGGAATGTGACAGGTTCTTCTCTTCTCAGTGGTATGTATTTTTTTGCACTTGTCATCTGGGTCACCAGTGCTCTGTCATGCTTCAGATATAAACCTTCATCTTTCATGCAGTGTGACGTGTATCTGGCTTTGAAGTGAGCAGAACATCCAAGGTGTGTGTGTGTGTGTGTGTGTGTGTGTGTGTGTGTGTGTAGCAGGCTCTACACACTAGCCTAAAGAGAGCAAAACTAATCCATGATAAATGAAAGGGCTCCTCACTTTTGAGCTGCCGGTTTGCTTTGAAGAACTGTTGTGTGTAAATATTCCATTTGAACAACCTGAGCTGCTTTTCATGGGTTGACAGGACAACATAACAAATTGCATTGGAGGTGGCAGACCCCATTTGCACAAACTGCAGAATGCTGAGCTTTCTTGTTCATGTGGATGGCTTCAGTGCTCTCATAAATAAAGACAGTTATCTATGAAGGCTTTTCTCACTAGTTCTCACCTGGGTTACCTTAGGTTTTAAAGTTGAGAAAATTATCCAAAAATAATTTTAAATAATATTCATATTTTACCCTAGTTTCACTTGGAAGATCATTAAAATGAAAAGCAGTAATAGCAAAAACAGAGGTGAGTATTACATTAATTTAGTATATTTACTTCATGAAAAATAACATACAAATATGACAAATAAACAGTCTATTTCCAGATAGACGTATTTATTTCTCTTTTTCCACAGCCAGGTTGTTTGTTACTGTTCAGATTTCTGGTCACTGTCTATTAAATGCTTTGGTTTTTACTTTCTAAGTGACCATGAGACACCAATAATAAAATTGGAAATGATCAAATAAAGAATAATTAATTAAGTGTCCATCTGTAACCACAATCTGGGGGTAGTATGTAGTAATCTGTAAACATGTTGTGTTTAAATATTGAGGATGACGTTTCTGTTTTTATATCTTCCTTTAATTTAATTAAAGTGCTAGATACCTTACTGGTTATGGTGGATGGCATGCAGAGGATTAAAGACGGAGCAGAACTGTTTGAAAATTATTTAATCCTTACAGCAGCACTAAATAATTAAATATCATGCTGCTTTGCTTATTTCTTATTTGCGATAAATGCTTGCCAATTATTTGTTTTAAATCAAACTTAACATACATCAGACAATAATTTTTCCAAACTTTTTTCCTCTTTTAGTTTCCTTACTATTACAATAAAATTCTTAAAACAAAGGAAATGTTATTTAATATTAAATGAATTTAGGATGGGGGCACGGTGGTGTAGTGTTTAGCGCATTTGTGTCACACCTCCAAGGTTGAGGGTTTGATTCTTGCTGCGGCCCTGTGTGTGCGGAGCTCTCCCTGTGACTTGGGGGTTTCTCACTGGCGCGCCGGTTTCCCCTCCCAGTCCAAAGACATGATTGTAGGCTGATTAGCATGTGCAAAAAGTGTCTGTAGTGTATGAATGGGTGTGTGATTGTGCCCTGCAATGGACTAGCACCCCGTCCAGGGTGTCCCCCACCCTGAGCCCCATGCTCCATGGGATAGGCTCCAGGTTCCCCGCAACCCAGTAAGGATAAGCAGCACAGAAAATGGATGGATAGATTAATTTAAGATATATTACTTTATGAAATCATGCATTAGGTTTATGTCATAATTGTCACACTTGCAAATATAACAATAATAATAACGGCATAATGTCAATATCTAGGTTCCAACTTTATATATTTATTTCTCTCTTTCCACATGTGTGAGGAACACACACACACACACACACACACACACACACACACACACACAGAGTATTTCACAGATCTCTGACCTTACTTCAAGTGGAAAATCACAGTCTTTGTTCTGTGTATATAAGTGCATTTGCAAACTGAGGATGATGAATAATACAAAAACCCACAGCATTGTTCTATAGTTTCACCTTCCTGCTTAAAAATACCACTCCCTCCTAATGTCCTAATGTTCTTCCAGAAAGAGAAAGATAGACAGAAGAAGAAGAAGAAGAAGAAGAGGAAGAAGAAGAAGAACATGGCAGCTCTGCTACCATTGGTGTGTGTGTCTGTGTGTGTGTGAATGGGTGAATGAGACACTTTGGATAAAAGCGCTATATAAGTGTGCCATTTACCATTTACCATTAAGAAGAAGAAGAAGAAATATTTCACTGAGTATAAGTTTTAGACTCCTAGTTATCTTAGTATCATGATTTTGGTTTATCTAAAAAAAAATTTGTCTACAACAACCCTTCTTATACAAATGGCTTAACAGACTGAAATATTTGAATGCTTTTTTTTTTTTTTTTTTTTTTTTTACAAAAAAAGGGTGACAGACTCCATTTGCACAAATTACAGAATGCTGAGCATTCTTGTTCATGTGGATGGATTTTCTTACTAGCTGTTAACAAAAAAAATAAAATAAAATTATAGCTAAATAATTTTAATATTATGTTATATTTACCCTAGTTTCACTTGGATCATTAGAATAAAAAAAGGTAATAGCAGATCGTAATAAAAAGAAGCAAAAACAGAGGTGTGTTTACATTAATTTAGGATACTTACTTTATGAAAAATAAGATAACATCCAAAATAACATGCAAATATGACAAATAGTTATTTCAAATAGTGACTATATAGATCTTTGTGTATGAACTGTAAACAGTTTCTGTTTTGAATTGTTTAATTACACTGTAGTTAACATTATTTCCATACTTATAATATGCATTAGATATATATTTTACTAAATTGGAGCATATAATACAAATAACTGAATCAGGATCAGTCAGAAATTCTCTATAACATATAGCATATAAAGTTGAGGTCATTTGTTTACATACACCATGCAGAGTGTGCAAAATGTTAATAATTTAAAAATAAGAGGGACCGTAAAAATTGCATTTTGTTGTTTATTTAGTGCTGCCCTGAATAAGCTTTTTCAGATAACAGATGTTTACACACTGTTTGGTCCAAAAGCCACTATAATAACTGAATTTGCACAAATGAACCCATTCAAAAGTTTCCATAGGCTTAATTCTTAATACTGTGTGTCATTACCTGGATGATCAATGACTGCTTTTATGTTTTGTGATAGCTGTTCATGAGTCCCTTGTTTGTCCTGAGCCGTTAAACTGCCCATTGTTCTTCAGGACCCTCAGGTCCTGCACATGCTTTTCCAGCATCTTCTGCATATTTGACCCCTTTCCATCAGTGGATATATGATGTTGAGATCCATCTTTTCACACTGAGAAAAATTGAGGGACTCATACACATCTGTTACAAAAGGTGCAAACATTTACTGATGCTCAAAAAGGCAACACAATACATTAAGAACCATGGGGTGTAAACTTTTGAACAGGATGATCAGTGTAAAAACAAAACTGCAGGCATTTCGACGTAGGGATTATAATTATTAACAAAACATATTTATTTCATACATATGGAAAGCTCAGAAACATATTCATTTAATGTGACAAGATGAAGATTAGGTTAATAAGGCTTTTCAATATTCTTATAAAACAATTATCTAGCTTTTCAAACCAACTTGTCTTTTGAGCTGCATTTACGACCCACTGATTTCCCTGCACCTCTGTCTCACATGCTGGGGCAGTAAGAGTCACCAGTGTGTGTCAGCGCTTCATACCTTGCATGTCTATCTATAGCAAGTGTGTGTCTATCAGATGTCTCTGGCAAATCAATACTCCTTGTTTATCTGTGCTGCAACTTTCTTTATACTCAAATATGCTGAGGGAGACTCACAAGATGGTATGTGGCAATTTTACTTTAACTCTAAATAAGTATGTCCTAATTTTGCTATATTTATTATGATCTTCAACAGCTTTGAGTTCAAAACATTGTGTGATGCATCACATTGCAAATCCAAAGAACTGTATGCTTTTGTTTTATGTTCATATAATGCTTATGTTCATAATTGCCTCTGTTTTCTTACATTTGTTAGTTCTACCATGTTTTTTGGGCTGCTGTAATCAGAGTTTGTTTGCATCTTCTTTCCATTTGTCACCTTCCCCTCCAGTGGCTGATCCTGCCTTAGGCAAGGTTCTTCTGCAGGAGAGGTGAGAACTCTGTAGCTTTTAGCTTTGCTATCGTTATTTTTAAAAGTACTTAACTGATACCATAAAATAGGGCATTATATATGTACGGTCTTACATTAATTTGCTTTTTTAAGGCAATATACAATACCTTTCTATGAACTGAAATGATCTTTTTATGACAACAAGGCCAGTATTAGTATTAGTATTAATCTACACACCCAAGTTTAAATGGCAGGTTTTTGTGATGTATAAAAAAAAGAAAAATAAACCAAGATGAATCATGTCAGAACTTTTTCCATACTCAATGTGAAATTAAAGTGTATAAAAAATAAGTGAAAAACAATATGGAACATTTTTAGGGAAAAATAGGAAAAAATAACAAACTTACAGTTGCATAAGTGTGCACACCCCTAAATTAATATTTTGTTTATTACACCACTCAGTCATTTTGGATAAGAGTCTATCAGTTTGGCACACCTTAACTTGGCAATATTTTCGCACTCTTTCTTGCAGAAACATTCTAGATCCATCAAATTGTAAGGAGAAATGGCTTCCATCTAGCCACCCTACCCCATAGCCCAGAAATGTAAAGAATATGAGAGATTGTTGTCACATGCAGACAGTAATCAGTACTTGTCAGATATTCCTGCAACTCCTTTAATATTGCTGTAGGTCTCTTGGCAGCCTATTTGGTAATTTTTTGTCTTGTCCTTTTGTAACTTTAGGAGGGATGTCACTATGGTGTTCCATTTTCTCCACGTGTTGATGATAACCTTCACGGTGTTCCATAATACATCTAATGTTTTGGAAATCCTTTTATACCCCTCTACTGATTGATATCTTTTGACAAGTGAGATACCATGCATGCTTTGTAAGCTCTTTGCAGATCAGCAGCTGGACATATCCAAGAAGAGGTCAACAAAATCCTACAGAAACAGATGGTCTTTATTTGGGGTTAAACAAAATAATTTCATTAAAGACAGCTTTTAGATAATTACTTTTGAACATGAGATTGAATGTGATTGGTTCATTCTGAACACAGCCACATCCACCCCTATAAAAGGGTGTGCACACTTATGCAACCAGGTTATTGTAAACTTTCTATTTTTCCTATTTTCCCCTAAAATGTTTCTGATTGTTTTCACATAATTTTTATATGTTGTAATTTCACACTGAGGGTAGAAAAAGTTCTGACATGATTTATCTTGGTTTCATTTTTTTACATCACACAAACTAGCCATTTTAACAGAGGTGTGTAGACTTTCTATAACCATTGCATTTTTACAGGAAATAATTATACTAGCTGCAAGAATACAAAAGATACAAGTTCCAAACTTGTATCTAAGTATAAAACTCAATTGCTACTACTTTTGTCATACTTTTATTGTAGAACATCCATGAAACAGATAAGTTCCTGCTATCAGTACATTGTTGCAACTACAAACAGTTGTTCCTTGACCAACTTCTCATGTTTTTTTTTTCTCTTGAAATGAATAAGACAGGAAATGTAGCTTCTGAGAAAATGTAATGTGCAGTGACCTTTCCTATGGCAGAAAGTCTTCTGACTGTTAAAAAGCACGGACACTGGAGACTCCTTCCAAAAATATTAAATAAGCATGTCCTTAAAGAAAGCTTCAAAAATAGCAATGAATATACATTTTTCTTTGTTAAATAACAGCACATTTTAAAATAATTTATTGTTAGATTTAAACTAAGTACCTGTGATTGAGCTGTTAATATAGAAACAATACCGAATTAGAATGAGCACATTAATACAAACCTGTGTCTTATCAGAGCTGCTGTAATAGAAAACTAATCATCACCTTCTGATCAATCAGAATCAAGAATTCCACCTGTTTTATAAACAATTTAATCTGCGTGAGCTTAGAATTTCCCACCAATTGGTGTGATAGTGGAATGTGAGAAATGTGTGAACTGTAAGTAATTTTAAAATTGGAAAAATAAATTAAGGCATTAATAACAATGTTATATATGCACTGGTGTAACATTATATTCTAAAAAAAAAAAAGAAAGAAAAGAAATACTGTGGAAGACTATATTCCAGATGAAGAAAACCTACTGTTACTGCAGTGGGAATCTGCTTGAATAATGGAAACTAAAAATCTAAAATCTAAAATTTTAAATGCTTCAGCCAAAAAGAAACAATAAACCAGCAGAAATGTTCCCTTATGTAGTGGATTAGCCTCATGTTTTATGTTAGCTGCTTTAGTTTTCCTGGAGCTGTAAAACAAAAAGTTTCAGGCTCACTGCTCATAATTTAACATCCATTTCTTGGATCATTTTGCATCAAGAAACAAATACCCAAACAACACAAAAGCAGGTTGTGAGGGATCAGATTCAATAAATATCCTCAACAACATATGAATAACCTGTTCTGATTTACACACAGTTCAGCACATTGATTTACTACATGGTATAAATAATCTGAACACAACTTCCTTCTTTTCTTTTATAGAGCATGTCTATCCTGGGCTGAGGGAGAGGAGTTCATACCTTCTCAAGCTGATCAAAAAGCACCATATGTTCATCAAACTGTTAAGGAAATGCACAGGGAGGGGAACAATAGCATGACTTGTATGTAATATACTTGCACATATCCACACAAACAAAACATACAGTGTGACAGCTGCATAGTTTGTATTGCATCATAAGCTACATAGACCTGTCATTATAAAATTACAAATAACAGCAATATGTCTATTTTATTTATTTATTTATCTATTTATTTTATTTTATTTTAATTTATTATTTTTTAAACAATTTTTATATTCATTTATATTATATCTCAATTAATTAAATTATATTTGTATAGTCCTTTTAACAATAGATTTAGCTTCACAAAAATCAGGATACAGTTTGAGATCCTTAATGAGCAAGCCAGAGGAGACAGTGGAAAACTCAGTGAGATGACATGAGGATGAAAACTTGAGAGAACCTTGAGAGGCACAGAAGAGGAACCCATCCTCTTCTGTGTGACACCAGATAGTAGGATTATGAATAAGTGTGGTGAAAGAATGCTCAGTGTGAGTATATTGTGAGAGGAAAAAGTCCTGGGACAAGCACAGAACAGCCTTTATGATTACAGCTGCAGCTCTTAGACACATGTCTACATTAACCAGTTGAAATGATCCCCTGATGGAACGGTGAGACATAGGCGTAACTGTTTTGCAGGCATGCAAATCTTCATGCTATCAATGTGGGACCATGCAAAAAAGCAGAAGCTCCAAGCAGAGCACTAGAATGAATCAGACAGATCCATAGGGTGAGATGGATCTCACCCTATGGATCTACCTGTTTCATGTCAGTGTCTGTTTATGTTTCTGTAAAGCTGCTTTGAGACAGTGTCCATTTTTAAAAGTGCTATACAAATAAAATTGAATTGAATTGAATTGAAAAGTGTCTGGCAACAGTATCACATCAGGCATCAGGTTTGCATGTACATGTGTTTTTATATACAATACATACATAAACACCTCACCAAAACTGCAGCAGTACATATAGGTCAAATAAAGGATTTTTGTTTGAACCACTAAAAGTTCTATACATGTACAACTCCTGGCAAAAATAAATAAATAAAATTATTGAATCTTAGAACTTAGAGGATGTTCACCTGGCATTTTTACTTCATAGCAAATAAACAAATCACAGATGTGACACAAAACAAATTTTGTTTAATAGCTGAACATTCTGCCTTCATGAAACATATCTCAAACAAGTTAAATGAAATTATTTTAATTTAATTTCTAAACAAATACCAGCAAAAAATGCTAATTAGTCTGCAGTTAAAAGAGAGTGCTTACAGAGCTTGAAAGAGTGCTTACACACCTTAACCTTGGACTTTTTGAAAGGAAACATGGCCCCAACAAGAGAGGATTATAAAACTCCTTCAAGAAGGAAATCTGACACAGAGTGTGGCAAAAGATGTTGGTTGTTCCTAGTCAACTGTGTCTAAAATTTGGTGCAAGTATAAACAAAATGGGAAGGTTATAAAAAAACTGTGGTGATTCCATAAATTTTGCCAGGGGTTGTACATGTATAGAACTTTTCATGGTTCAAACAAAGATCCGTTTAGGGTGCTTTATTTAACCTATATGTACTGCTGCTGTTTTGGTGAGGTGTTTATGTACATATTGTAAGTGTGGTGATTCCATAATTTTTGCCAGGGCTTGTAGATTCATCCAAGTAAGGAAGCTAAGCACCCTAAACTAAGAGAATAGTTCCAGAAAAGTATAAACATCTTTATTAATACATTATCTTTTAGTTCTAATTTATAACATCCATCCATACATCCATCCATGTTCTGTACCACTTATCCGACACAGGGTCGAGGAGAGCCTAGAGCTCAGGGCACAAGGTGGGGGACACTCTAGATGGGGTGCCAACCCATCGCAGCGCACAATCGCACAAACATTCACACACCCATTCACACTCTACAGACAATTTGGAAATGCCAATCAAACTACAGCACATGTCTTTGGACTGGGGGAGGAAACTGGAGTACACGGAGGAAACCCCCGAAGCACAGAGGGAACATACAAACTTCACACACACAGGCTGGAGGTGGGATTCAAACTCCCAACCCCCCCCAAAGTATAACATATATACATATATATTATAGAAGCTATAAAATAGCCTCTGTGGTAATTTTAAAAAAACAACAACAACAAAACTTTTGCTAAACTCAATATTTGTTCCCAGCTGTTTGGATCTACACTGAAAAACAAGCTTATGCCACAAGAGAAGATATTAAATTTCTGGCTATGACTGAAGATCCTGACCCACTTGAGTTTTACTGGCATTTTGGGGACCAAACAGCAGTTAGAACTCCATCCAGGACATTCATTACAAAATACCTCCATCCAGACAGGTATACTGGTACACTTGTTTATATGAGATATGATGAACTTGAATATGTTGGTCTTTTCAAGCGAGGGTGTGATGATTTAGACAAGCACAATGCTAAACCTGTTAGCAACATGAGCCTATAAATTCCAGTACAAAGAATAGAATTTTACATTGGACGCTAAACATTTAGCTGATCGACTACATTTTAACATGGAATTTGTATAAGTGCTTTGTATATTTTTGCTGAACTGTTCCTTATTATAATAACACATTTATAAACCATGCTTCTGATTTCTTTTTGGAAATCAGCACTGCTGTAAGTGAGGCTTTAAGTATTGAGTTGTTTTGTGGTTTGCAGGTACAACGTTACAGTCAGCATGTCCAGCAGCCTCGGCTCTGTTATCTCTGACGTTTATACTGTAGTGATTCAAAGAGCTGTGCATCTCAACAGACTGCTGTACACTCGCTCGGTGCTGATGAACACAACAGTGCCTTTTAGCTGCAGGATCAATGCTGGAACAGACATCACTTATCTCTGGGATTTTGGAGATGGAACACGAAGAGTTGGACGGGACACTGAGCATCATATGTTTAACAGGTAAAAAGCATGGTCTGGTTAAGGAAGAATAGTTTTCTTTTAGTGAGAGTCTAAATAGTGTGTCAGACTGCATCGTATTCAAAATGTTTAATAGGGACATCACAAAGCTGGATATATTATGTATAAATGCACCAATTTCAGTTAATTGAAATTTAATTATTTCTTTATAAATCTAATACTGAGTGATTGCAAACACTACTATATAGTTAATGTTTTATTTTGTAATGTTACATATACCCTTTATTCTCTCTTTCACATTTCAATTTCTTAAGTTCCAATCTTTGTCATTCTGAGACTCTAACAGCATGATATTGAATAGAAAGGCTAAAAGATCAGTAGCTATCTGTTGCTATCATGAAAACATTATGGTTGAGTCTTAAAGCAAGACGTCTCATCATAGGCAGAAAACTATTGCGCGTACACATACACGTATGGAAATACAGATAGACAGCACCAGTCATGCTTCCTATTTTTTAAAGCCAGGTATTTCAAATCTATAATCATGCAATGTCTCTTAATAAAGGAAGGAAACATAAAAGCTGTGCTTGTCATTAGCCAACTCTTATTTTCAAACCACAAAAACCCTACAGTTCTGTTTTTTGTCCCTTTGTGTATTAATTTGTACTTTCATTGAACAATGTTTTCATAGTCTATATACTGTACTTCCAGTTTCTTTTTCAGAGGTGTTTTGAATTTGTCTGACTTTTTGTGAATCTACATTCTGGTCTAGAAAGAAATCAGCCTCTACTTCACACTATTCTGCATATTTGTAGTTATCGCTGTTACTAGAAAAAAATGTCCGATGTATTTAATGTATATAAAAGAGAGGGAGGGTTTAGCTCTCCTATACCCCTTATACCACCCAACCCTCATTATAGATAACAATGTTAAGTAATGCTATTAAATATTTCATCATGCAGTACAGGGGAATTTGTAGTAGAAGTGACTGTCTCCAACCTAGTGAGCTCGGCCTCTTTAAAAGGACACGTGTTTGTTATTCTTGAGCCATGCCAACCTCCACCTGTAAAGAACATGGGACCCAGCAAGATCCAGGTCAGAGATGCATCAAAGCCACCATAACATGGGACAAAATTCAACTTGTAAATAAATATATTTCTGATAGATGAGTCTGACTTCTGCATGTCTTATTTCATGTATTAGGTGTGGCGTTACCAGCCTGTGTGTATTGGTGTGACGTATGAAGAGCAGATCCAGTGCAACATCTCCAAAGGTGTCTGTTACAGCTGGACT
This sequence comes from Stegophilus panzeri, assembly GCA_024331685.1. Lineage (NCBI taxonomy): Eukaryota > Metazoa > Chordata > Actinopteri > Siluriformes > Trichomycteridae > Stegophilus > Stegophilus panzeri. The sequence continues at coordinate 2,995,079 of JANDJT010000131.1, read as the reverse complement.
CTCTATGGACCGACTGGACTGCAACTCACAACCACAGGCATCAAAACAAACCAACAACATCTGGAGCTTCCAGAGTACCTCCTTCATTATGGAACATATAGAGCGGTAGCTAAGGTAAAGTTAATGTTATTGTCTGTAAAATTGTTACATGGTAAGCACTAAAGTTATTTTTCTCCAGTATACAAATACTACTTATGAGCTCAGTTTATGATTTTAGAAAATAGACTCGGTGACCTGAACCTGTCACTATCCTATATAAGCACAGTGTTGTGGTAACCAGAAAATTTTAGCACCAGAACACATATGCTAATCTGGCTAGCTAGCTGTAAATAATATTAGTAATGAACGGATGTGTTTTTTAATAGGCGTTCTTACTGTTGTATAAATTAGAAAAATATGTTGGTGCACAAATCCCACATAGCTCAACCTGTGCTAAATGCAAGGTAGTTTACTAGCAGTTAACTAGCCGGTTAGTTGTGTGCCTACATTACAGTGCAGTAGCAGTGAGCAATGTCAGTTAACAATTTCCTGATGTTGCTGGACAGATGTTTGCTCTTTGGGTTCTGAGTCAGTCTGAGGCTCACCCACACAGTCACATTTTCCCAATTTGGCCTTTGGCTGCTCTGTAATAGTGCAGTATTCCATTATTAATTGGATAGATTAACTAGATTGGTGGGAGAATAGGTATTTAAAATACCATGAAATTGTAAGCTGATAGCATGATGTACTATAAACGGGCAAAATACTGGGTTGTTGTACAATATTGTGAATTAAACAGGTTGTTCCACACATAATTATAATTATAAATGTTATAATATTAAGTCAGTATTCAATTTTAACCAATTCATTTGTCACCCCAAAGGTTCAGGTTGTAGGCAGCATAGTTTACAGCACCTACTCTGTTCTGCTCGAGGTGATGCCTACCGCACCTGTGAGCATCATCAGCGGAGGCACAAATGTGTTTATCAACCGCCACAACAGCAACTCAAACATCACTGTGGATGGACGTAGGTCATATGACCCAGATTTTCCCGATAACATTATGAGGTAACCACCAATGAATGTGAATGATAAAGTCTGCATGTGTGTAGCAGTGAGCACGTTTGCTGCGCACCTCCGTGGTTTGGGGGTTTGAATCCCACCTCCGCCCTATGTGCACAGCATGTTCTCCCTGTGCCTCAGGGGCTTCTGCGATTGTGCCCTGCGACAGGTTGGCACCCCATCGAGAGTGCTCCCCGCTTGTGCACTGAGTTCCCAGGGATAGGTTTCAGACTCCCCTGTGGTCCTGTGTAGGATAAGCAGTTTGGAAAATGCATGGCTAAATGGATGTGTGTAGTAAATAGGTCCATTTAACATTTAACATAACATTCTAGTTCCTTGTCATGTAGGTGGTGTTGATTTCAGCTATCAAATCAATATCATATACATAATACACTGACTTCCATTGAAATATTTTTGCTGTTTACCAACACTCCAATTATTGGAAGATGATGTGTTTTAAAGTAAACTAACCATATTTTAAAGAAATTTTAATATGCAAACTCTCCTGTCATGCAAACTTTTTACAAGATTTTTAAGGGAAAAAAAGTAATGTCTAAAAAATATCTGAAAAATAAATTGAACAATAAATTCATTAGACATGAAATATATGCAATGGTTTGATGAAAAAGGGTGTTACCAAACTATAAATATTTTTGGTTGTTTTTATGTTCAGTTTTCAGAGACCATTTACACTCTTAAAAATAAAGATGCTACAAAAGCTTCTTTAGAGAGATACCATAGAGGTTCCCTAAAGAACCAATTTTATTATTGCCACAATACACTTCACCCATCCATTTTCCATACCGCTTATCCTACACAGAGTCACAGGGGAGCCTTGGCCACCAGGCCCCCCCACAATTAACTCAGTAATCATTTTCCCACCACAAAAAAATAGTGCCATTTATGTTTGGTTTTTCTCTGTGGCACCACTAAACAAAGTTAAAGACCAATTGGTCAAAAATTTATTTTGGAAACCAAAAATGGCATCACTCTTATTTTTTATTTATTTTTTTAAACTTTTTTTTTACTTTTAAAGTAAATGCG
>JANDJT010000131.1:2977553-2989330 GCA_024331685.1 Stegophilus panzeri | reverse complement strand
ATATTGTGTTGTGTATTTAGGACCCCACCATTTAGATGAAATGATTTCTCATTCAAGAGAATATGAGGGTGATAACCTGGTAGGTCCTGTCAACCTTGGCCATGTGGTGTCTGAGAAAACCCTGCTGGATCTTCACAGAGAGCTCATCCAGCCTGCACTCTTTGAGTCTTTCACCTCAACTGGTGATTTTTCACACTTTGTCATATTTGCATTTACATTTATTTATTTGATATACACTTTCATCTAGGCAGAATCAAATTCAAACATTGAGTAATTGATGGTTAAGGTGCTTGCACAAAGTTTTAACAGTGGCCTTGATGGCAGTCCTGTGATTTATTTGTCTTGGAAACATTTGGACATTCGAGTTACTGTTTTACAATACAATGAGCAGGAATACTTAATATTTAGTAGGTTAGGTTGGTAAAGCAATATTTTTGGAAAAAAAGCACATACATTTAACTTGTGATACATGAAAAACATGTGAAGGTACATTTCACCCTGATGTAGCACATGTGAATTCAAATAAACACATGACATCATGTGAACAATATGTGATCGTATATGAAAAAGAATGATTCATGTGAGTTATCACATCTGATAATAAAACCATCAGAAACGTGAAAATAAACAATCATGTATACATATCATGTATAAAAATACATGTGCTACATGTGAAAATTCCACTACAAACTGAAGACTATGAAGAGTCTAAAACCTATTTCTAATTTAACTTATACACATATGCTAGTTGAATGAAGTTCATCTGAATTTTCTGTAAAGGAATTACAAGTACCTTTTTTGTACATATTTGCTTATTGGAATTTAAAGTATGTCCAGGTTTAAACATCAGTACTTGGTGCCACCTAGCAACAATTACTGAGAATATAATGGGTAACAATGTAGTTATAACTTGGTGCAAATATCGCAAGTTGAATAAGTATATAGTGACGTATGTGAGAAATATTACTACATTAGTTTTAGTAGAAAGAGTAGTACTTAATGGTATGTACAGTATATATATAACTTAAAAGTGTACACAGTTAATAAAATTCACCTGAAAGTACATAGTTATTGATAATGAAATGTCCAGATATGTACATTAGGTGCTGCTATATACTTTGTATTCTAATTAGATACTATGTACTTACATTTCGTATGTATTGCTTAAAGGAACTATGGATAAGATTGATCCAATGTCTGAGTACTACACTGCAAGACTGTAGCACCAAATACTGCGGCACATTCCTAATTATTAACATTTGTTTATCACCGTAAAAAAAAGTGCTAGCTAAAGAAGCTTGAAGTAAGTGCTATTATGTAGAAGTGCAACTTCTAGCTTGCAAACTGTGCATAATACTATCCTAAGTGTTAAAGGAAGCTAATTTGTAAAAACAAAACAAAAAAAGTATTGCACAATAGCAGCAATAATAAAGTAATCAATCCACATAACCACAAAGACCATATGTTGTCAGTTACCTCATGAGGCAGGACTACATTAGAACCAGATTTTATAATTAGATTTATTGGAATTTCCACATGACTTTACATTTCAGGCTTGGATCTTTTTCAGAAACTGAATCAGCGCTAAACTGGAGACTTGAGTTCATTTTGTGTGGTTTGAATGTTTCAGGAATATCTTCATCTGTTATCACGTTTAAACCCATGATGCTAAAGCCGAAAAGTCTTTACATGCTGGAGGTCTCTGCAAGTAAGTTTATCTCCACTAACTGTGGTGTTCATGACATAAAAAAAATATTCTAATTGGCAATACCTTAAATCCTGGATCTACAGCCTGTTAGAGGATGAGGTGAGTTTTGAAAGATGTCTCCTCATTTCTGATGACAGGTTCTGAGGAGGTTCTGCAGGGAAAGACCCAGCTGTTCGTCTCCACACACCCTGCTCCTGAGGGAATGGTGTGCCATGTGCAGCCTAGCTCAGGTTTTGAGGTCCACACACACTTCAGCATCTTCTGCACTTCAGGAAAAGAGGTCTGTAAATATGTTGGGTATCACATCTTTACCATTTAACATTTGAACCAGAAAGGACATTTTTAATTACATAAATGCATTTCATTAACATACTTTGCAAATACACTGACTTGGGCTCCAGGCTTCTGGGTTTGAGCCTGAGTTCGGGTGTTTCGAACGTTCCCCCTGTGTTTGCTAGGGTTTCCTCTGGTTACTTACCACTTTCCAAGAACATGCAGACTGGCTACACGAAATTGCCCCTAGCTGTGAATGAGTGTGTCAGCGTGTGGGTGAAAATTGCACAGTAATGAACTGCCTTCGCATCCAGGGTGAATTATCCTGACTTGCACCCAATGTTACCAGGATAGGCTTCAGACCCACTGTGACCATGATGTAATGTAATGTAATTAATTAATAGTAAATACTTAATACATTTTGATGTATGCTTCTGGTACATTTCTCATACATTTGAAATACATAACTGTATCTAAGCTTTGCATAGAGTATATTTTCCTGGGTGGCATGGTGGTGCAGCAGTTTTGTCTCCTCATAGCTTCAGGGTCCCTGGTTACATACTGAGATTGGGTTATTGTCTGTGTGGAGTCACATGTTATCCTCCTGTATGCGTTGGGTTTCCCCAGCTTCTCTGGTTTTCTCCCACCTCTCAAAACATGTCAGTAGGTGGAATGGCTACTCAAAGTTGCCAGGATATAGGCTCTAAATCCATGTATTTTTCCCATGTGACATCACAGTGTCAGCTCACAGATTTTTATGTTTTCACCTGATACGTTTGACCATAAAATAGTACTTTCCCCCCTCACCCATGTGGTGTACACAATGCAAAACTAGTTAATTACATTTTAGGTACATTAGCCTTGACGCGCCAGTGCACCAAAAAAAGTATTATAGAAGTCTTATTGTGTATTTCGAGAGATAAGCTACACTTGAACATACATGTATTATGATTTTGCAATCTTTTATATTAATATTGGTACAGCATAATGTTATTTCATTATACTGATGAAAAGTTAGACCATCAATACTGCCATACCCCTAATTTCAAGGAATGCTTGAATTAAAATAAATAAATAAATAAATTATATGATGTGTTTGTTGTTCTCTTTACAGGATCTAATGTATGAATATAGCTTTAGTGTGGGAAACGCAACAAAAAAACTCCTCTATAGGGGCAGGGATTACCAGCACTATTTTTATCTTCCATCTGGAGATCCATATGATGATTACAAAGGTAGCTTTAAAGCATTTTAAAAAAACTTTTAAACAACTCATGCTCACAGAAACTGTGCTGTTCTTTTGTTACACAGTTACACTGCTACTTTATTACATATATAACCCTCATACTTATTGATATGTCTGTCATTTATGGGTTTTGGATTTAATGATGTTTAATGTTAATAATGTTAAATGACATATTTATGTTTAATGTTAAATGTTGATATACAACTGCTGTCTCAGAAAACTAGTTTCTATACTACACGCATAATGCTACAGTATGCATAATGACATAAAGTTGAATTTAATTTTATAGCTATTTGCTATGATTGTTTAAGGTGCTCAGTCTCTCAACACTGCCTTACATTTTGTCTTCCACAGTCACCATCTACATTACAATTGGGAACAGATATGGAGCATCTACCAAGCCATGTCCTGTGAATGTCAAAGTCTGGCCGAGCTTTAAGAGAAATTCAGTGTCTGTCTCCAATCCAGATCAGGAACTGTATGTTTTTTTACCCATCAGTCCATTCAGATATATTGGGCACCTAGTAGTAGTTGTAGTAAGTCAAGGTGACTGGTTGTGTTAAGATCTTCACAGACATTTATACACTTATTGTAGAAGCGCCACAGTTGTAGTTGTAAAATTTTTTTTTTTTTTAAATTCATGAATCTCTGAAGCACTGTCAAATTGGCAGAACAGCATCAGATGTGGAAAATCCAGAGTGGTTAATCCAAATGTAGGCAAATGGAAAATCCAGGTTAACTTGGTAAGACTAGAAAACTAGAAGGGTAGGGACACAGAAACAGGAGAACTAGGAGAGACTAAAAAAAAAGAAAAGGAGAAATAAAAGAGACATTTACACATAGGACACCTAATAAAGAAGACAGGGAAAATAAACAGCTTAAAAATGCACATCACATTAGCAAGACCTTGCAACACACAAAACAAACAGAGTGGCATAAATTAATAGAGTAATGTAACAGGACAGATAGGTCCTATTGACAGGTATGAACACTGATCTGTAGGACAAAACAGGGCTGTGTCCACTGTAGGTAGTATTCAGAGTTACTTACAGACAGTCAAAAAGTTATATCAGTATTTACATGGTGATAGTTACATGAAAGTTACACAAGCTTAAGTCATTCTTAAGTATTTCACGTCTCCAAGGTTGCCAAATTTTTCTTGACTAAAGATGTCTGAGGCTGGGCTTTTCAAATGCATCTAGACCAATGCTTTTAAACTCAAGATATGAAAAAAAAAATCAGGGATAGAAGATATGGACTAAAGAACACAGTAAAAGTCCAATGGACTTATATAAACACTGTAGGGTGTGAATTCAACACTGTGGGTGTTAAATCAACACTGGTGATTTTGCTGTGAAGGATTTGAAGTGGAATTGCTGTCAAAGGTAATACAATGTAATAAAATAAACAGCTTAAAAATGCACATCATATAAGTAAGACCTTGCAACACACAAAGCAAACAGAGTGGCATAAATAAAAGGAGGAAATGTAAAAAAAAAAAAAAAAAAAAAGAATAATACAATGATATATAAATAAGGATATGGCATTGCTACACAAATAGTTGTAGTTGTAATTATTACATTAACCCTAAAATTCAAAATTGGTTCAATTTCTTGATATGGCATCCACCCTCATTGTTTATCAACTTGCAAAATAGCACTTGATCCAACACATCCTATTATTTTACTTTTTTTATTTTTTTTTTTTAAATATCAGACACCAACAGTAATGTAATGAACCCACAAGACAATGTCATGCAATTGTAATGTATGCACAGGATGTAGAGTATTTTCTCGTTCTTTTTATTCACAATTTTAAATGGTTGTATTAATAATGTAATTATGGTTTTAAATCCTTACTAACTTAACTTTAAATGCTGTCCTTTATTCTTAGACTATAAACTATCTTCTTGACAATGTTCCATCTAGTACATGTAGAGCAATACTTCTGCATTAAACTGAAATGACAGATCGTTGTGTGCTATGCCAATGCACCTCACTAGAACAACCTCCACAGGAACAACCTAAAAAGGCACCGTAAACTTTTTGCTCCTTATTTCCATTGTAACAACATACTCTGAACAACAGTCATTTTGGAAAAAGTAAAATCTCAGCAACCGGTGCTGGCTGTGACAGACAAGTAAAAAACAAATTCTTAGTTTTCCACAATCCTTTACTTAGTGCTTCTACCACAATGTCTCGGTTTTAGTAGTGAACAACTTGCTGAATTTCCCAGTGTACACACATTATATACACATTTCTGTGATAGTAATGAAGTGATGAGAAGTGTTTTAAATATTATTACATATTAGACTGCAAGTACAGTCTCCTGATCCTACTATTATTACTGTACACACCTAGACCTCTAAGATTCAGAAAAAAATATTTTTTTTCTTTGTCTAACAATTACTTTTTTTTTTTTTCTGTCCAGGTTTGTGTATGGTCTGAGTAATCTAACCACCCTGATACAGTTGAAGAACTCCCAAGATATTATTAATTACATATTTCTCATGACTGCCACACTGAACCGCTTGAGTTTGGATCCAGAATCTTGTGTAAAACTACAGACACAAACACGAGCCACTCTCATTTCAGCAATTTGTCAACTGGATGCCACAAACCAGGTATTAGCCTATCTATGCCACTGATTGCTTTTAATGGTGGATAACACTAACTTCTGACACAAGTATTTAATTCTTAAAAAGCAATCTTCTACTGATCAAGGGATCAAGCAGTGTAAGAGAAATGCAATGAATGTTTTGCTTTTGTGGTACATTTTCTGCATGTCAATAATGAAAACCAATAACATTTGTGTATTGTATTTCAGGTTTTTGCCATTCTTTGTCTAAAACAGTAACAATAAATGAAAATGACAAAAATTAAACAAATGATAGCCAATAATCTGTATTTGTAGCAGCTGCACTGCATTCACTTATAGTTTTATGTCTCACAGGAACTGCTGTTTGATATCCTTCACACTCTTGTAGATCTTATGAAAGTTTCCAATCAAGTGGGTAAAATCTTTTCAAAGGTGTTTTTTTGTACTGAAGAATAGCAATGTTTATAAAGTTTCATGTATGACACCCCTTTACAGGTGACATTTGACAGTGCAGTACTGGTGACAAAATATATTCAAAATCTATCCTCCCTTCGTGAGTCCAACATATTGGATGTGTTGGTACTGAAAGCTCTCATACGCATCCTTTCTTATATTCTGGAAGCTCAGATTCCTTCTTCCAGGTTAACACTTGATGTTCTTCACATCACTACAGACTCAGTGTTGGTAAGTCAAACATTATTAGAATATCCACATGACTTACATTAGCATTTGGCAGATGTCCTCACCCAGTACACCTTGAAATGCTTTGTAGTCTCCATCAAAAATCACATATCATCACGCTTGTACCAATATGTCTGGGTTAGAGACAAATTACTACAATGAGAAAAACCCACACAAGTCAAGGTTTTCTTCATGTTCAATTAAGTGCTTAGTAAAGAGGAAGCATGGGGAAGTTTGTTCCGCCTGTTTGTTACCAGGACAGAGAAGAGTCTTGATGAATGTCTTCCCTGTATCTCAAGGGATGGTAGGTTGAGTTATACCAGGCTAGAGGCTTGAACAGAATCTGGTGCAGACCTGGGTGAGATAAGTGCCTTCATGTCGGTGGGCGCTGGACTGATTTTGGCTTGGTAGGCCAGTATCAATGTTTTATATCTGACTTGGTAGCAATAGGAAGCCAGTGGAGGGAGCGCAGCAATGGGCTGGTGAGGGAGAACTTGGGGAGATAAAAAAAGTCTTGCAGCAGCATTCTGGATTAGTTCTTGGTGTTGGATGGCACACAAACCTGCCAGGAGAGAGTTGCCTTCATATGTTATTATTATTTTAAATACCCAAAGGTGGACCTGAAAAAAACCCAGAGGTTGCACATGAATGTCCATGTGGAAGCTGTTTTGATACCTAAGTTTTTGGCTTGTGGACCTTTACTCTTATCATGACAAGTAATAGGACAGTTGTATTGTGGTAGGCACAATGGACCTTTTTAATAAGATATTGAAAGTCATAGTACATATAGCATGCAATTACGATTTTTGGTAAAAGAGGCAGTAATAAACTTTTAGTCACACAAAAGTGCAATCAACAAATATATAGTTAGATTTACAGATAATTGTGTTTTCTAAATATATTCAAAGATTTTCCTGAATATCCATAGGACAAGTCCAAAGAAAGGTCCTGTACAATCTATGAATTCTACCTGTGACCTCTTGAGGTTCAGGTAAAAGTTATACCATCTGTGTTATTATATTTAATGTCTTAACCTCTTTTTTTTCTAGACATATCTGCTGTCCAGCAGAGAGTCTCAGTTCAGTGTGAATGTCACATTCACAAAACTGGTAGCATGGCAGAATTTTGATTTCCCAATCACAAGAAAAAATGTTGGTTTGACCACATTTTACATTCCTCATATTCCAGTGATTAAACACACAAGCAGAGATTATGATGAAAAATCTTGCTTCATCAATCTAATCATATCCTATAGGCAGAATCCGTATCACTGGGCCAGGACTCCACTTCAGGTAAAACTCAGATTTTAACACTGAAAATAATGTACATTTCAAGTTTCATTTTTGGTGGCATGAATTACTTTTGTGCTTCTATAGGTTAAGGATTGAATTTATATCCCATTATTTAAATAGTTTAATAGCATCAGCTTCTTGTGTTTACTACATGGCAGGGTCCAATTAAAATCTGGTGAACAGCTTTTGAATTTTGTGCTTCACTAATGAATATACAGTAGTGACATAACAAAAGGCTTTTACACTGTAATTCTTACATCAACACTGAAGAAGGAACTATTCTGTTTTTAATTATTTGTACTTTTATAATGGCATAATTTCATCAGTGCAACATTATGTAGTCTCCAATTTTGAAAATTGACATCATGTATGATGTATTTTTCAGGTGAATGCACATGTTGCTGACATGAAACTCTTCAATCGCAGCACCAGAAGAGAAATCAAAATGAGGCACTTGTCCACTCCACTTATAATAGAGTTCCAGAAGCAAGAAGAGAGAAATGTACTCTTTTAAGTTCTTTTATTTCACTGACACTGACAAAAGCCAACATGGTCTCAAGACTGCAAAATTTTTAAGAATTCATGTGTTCCAGCTTGTATTGTAAACTTTCGCATATTCCACAGTGTTCCCCTTTCCACAAATATAGTGGAACACTCAGAATGCTTGATGTCCAATATTTGATCTTTAGACTTGCACTAGCACTATGAGGCTAATGTATGAAATTGGTAATGAAAGTCTGTCTCACCCAAAATCTTTCCTGTAAATATCTGCCTTGTGATATATCCAGTTTGATAATGTCACACTGACGAGCAGATATGGTTTAGGATGCTGAAAATTCTAGCTCAGACTGATCAGATACCAGCTGCCAAGACACAAGCTGAGCTGGTTAAACTGGTAGACCACAACAATAAAGAAATTAAGAAAGCTTAAATGTTTATTGATCAATTTAGTCATACTATAAGGAAACTGCAAAAGTCATACTATAAGGAAACTCATGCCCAGTGTTCACCATTCACCGTGACCCTGAACAGATAAATGGGTTAATGATGATAAATGAATGACTGAATGAATAGACTCCTGTAATTCATACCAGTATTAACTTCATGGAGAAGCAACCTTGACTGATTGACTACATTGGTATAAGGGGGATACTGTTTCCGTTGTTTGCATGTTTATCTTTTTGCTGAGCTATTCCAGAGGGAGTGTTGGGTTTAGTGCTATATTGGGGTTTCTGTGAAGTTTGCATGAGAGTTTTTTGTTGATCACTGAAATCTTATAATGTCCATTAAAGAAGAGCACAGGTATAGAGTTCACACTCTCACACTCTGAAGTGAATACACATCAGTTCAACATCACAGCTGAGCTCCTGAAGAAGGCTGTGCAGATTAGAGTGGAGTTCAGAAGGCCATCAAGATGCGCTTTCCCCATCCTGCTGCTCTTCAGGTTGAGGGACCCCCCATATATTATATATTAAATGTATTTCCACTTTTAATATATAAACTTTTTTTTTTTTATAACATTTCCTTTCCTCTGTCACAGAATGCACCAAAGACCAACACCTTCTTTGTACAATGTACGAAAGGTCTATAATTGGAAAGGACAGGTGGCTCAAATCTTTCTACCACCTTCATCTCAGAAAGGTTTCTAGATTTTATGGAACATATGTAAAGTACAGAATGTATGAATGTACATGTAGAATGTCACTGATATATACTGAATATTGTCTTGTTTCACTTGGATTGCAGATGCTGGAATTGCGTATCTGATGCTCCTCAATGCTGACTCTGATAAAAGTGCTAGAAATAAATACATTGCAGATAAAGTGGACTACACATTGAGTGTTGATTCCACTGAATGTTTAGTTTGGGATGGTGTGAAAGACTGGAGATCTGATGGATGTTCTGTGCTCGAGAGTTTCACCTCAACCAAAGTCAACTGCAGGTCTGGTTAAACTTTTCTTAGTTTTATTTAAATATATGGATGTGTATATTGGTATGACAAATTAGAACATGTCAACCGTAGATGCCCTGTTTTTTTCCTGGTAAAATAGTGCTACGTGGTCTATATCTCCATATTGGAAACTGATTGGCTTATATATTTTATGACATAATAACACTTAGTTATTCTGTTGCATGAATAGCAGTGCTAATAGATACAGTAGCTTTATGTTTCACAGAGGAAGCACTTGTTTGGCCTCACCCTCCATGGTTCTGTGATAAGGGAGAATTAACTAGTAAGAAGAAAAGTTGGGCAAAAAATTGGGTGGTATGAATATACTTACATGGTTTTTGGTTATTTTCTTTGAAAACTAGAAGATGTAACAGATACCCTGATGTACTGATAACTGTTGTATTGGGCTGTATGCATATCATGGTGAATTTGTCATACTCCTGACTTAAAATATTTTGAAATATAATGTTTAAAGAATCAAGTTTTCTGATATTGCGAGTTTGAATACTGATTATGCCACTACTTGGAGAGTCCAGGAGAGCAGAATTAGACATGTTCTCTGGGTGGGAAGGATGGCATTAGATAATGCCCTGTAAGTCAGAGGTAATCTAACCAGTTGTGGATGTCAGTGAGCTCATGTATATTGACATAGCAAGTTTGCAGTTTGAAAAGATGCATTGGCTGGCTTCATGCTCTAGCCTTTACCCACCCTGGTTGGTAGCTTCCATGTGATAGGGGAGAGCTAGCAAGTGGGTAGGGGACAGTTCATGGGATATTGAGAAAAATTGGGGTAAACCAAAGGATTATTCCACAATTACCAGCAGGTTTGTAACTGACAACTGGTGTGTGATTTCTCCTTCTACTGTAACTACTGTACCTTACTTTAACCAACTCTTTCAAAAGCTCTTTGCTTTTATTGTATTCTCCCTCACTTGAAATTCACTTTAAATGGAGACATTTGCCACATATTAACTGTGTTTTTGGCCTTATAATCTTTCAGTTACAACCAGCTGTCATCATTCACTGTTGCACATCAGACAATCCAAAGCATTCACAGTGTTTCAGACATCACTGAGTATATAAGGTAATGTTTACATGCTTGTATTTATTAAATTACAGTCCTTCATTGTGTGGTCCTGATTTGAATTGTGGTGTCTTTTTCAGTGTCCGTGCCAACCCGATGGTGTGTATTGTAATAGTGGTATTAGTGGCTCTCTACGCTGTGCTGTTGGTGTTTTGTAATCATGCTGATGTTCAGGTGGAACAGAATTTGGGGACATTCCTCCTGCCAGACAACAATCCTTCAGACCAGTTCCTCTATGCTGTTACTATCAACACAGGCTTCAGATCAAGGGCCAGAATGACAGCAAAGGTACTAACCAAGGCTTGCGTACTTCTATGAAAATGGAATAGATTCAGCATAGTGTCAAAATACAGTCAGGTCCAAAGGTTTGCAACTAAAAGTCAAAAACTAATACAGTTTTTAAATTGCTATTTTACCAAATTTCTCCCAATTTGGTCATTCCAATGGCCAATTCCATCAGCCAGATCTCCCCGTCATACGACAGCTACCAACTGGGGGGAGTAAAGTCGAACTTGTGCTTCCTCCAAGACACCTGAAGGCAGTCAAGAGCATCTTTTTGAGCTGCTGCTCATGTGCGTCACATGGCAACACTTGAAGGAAAGCACTAACTGCCTTCTTCTGTGTACATGCGCTCACAGCCCGTGACTGGCTATTGTGGCTGTGATTGACAGGGGAGACAGAGTATGTAATCCCTCCCAACCAAATTGCTTCATTTGCGAACACTTTTCTGTAGCACTAGTTTGGGGCCCACTAATACAGTTTTGTCAGTTTGTATTTCTTCATCACTTTTCATTAATTTTCTTTAGCAGTCCAAATGTTTTTTTCACTGGCTGAAAGTAGTAAATTAGTTTCTACTATACACTATATGGCCAAAAGTTAGTGGACACTTGACCATCAAACCAGAGTTTCCCCAAACTGTTACCACAAAGTCTGAAGCACACAAT